>JANVCQ010000004.1:3395973-3422648 GCA_025531925.1 Erythroxylum plowmanianum
AGTTTACTATGTTCTTTACTTTACTTTCCTTTTTCTAACTCGTAGGGATTGTTTCAATGTGGTTTTGTTAAAATTGTGGCATATGAACTTTTTCCAATTCAAAGGAACAAAAAGATTACATATCATAATTTCCTTTACTCTCCCTTGTTTGTTGATTGTGCAAACAATAGTATGATATCTTGAATTATACCTGACTATATGATTTTTTTTTAATCTTTCTCTAACATTTTCTTAGTAGAAGAACTATATGTTATAGTAATCAATTATTCATGTAGGGATTCTCTACAGCAAAGAGTGTCAGAGAGAAAAATGCAGACCAATAACATCTCATCTAGTATGTTTTCTTTCCTATACCACCTTGATAATTGTTTTCTTAAATGTGATGTTAAGAATAGTTGCCTTGGAGATTATGGTTGAAGCTCGTGCGTCCCCGACCATGACGGTCGCGAGTGTCGTCACGTCCATTGGAGAAAGAGGACCTGTGACCTACATAGGATGCAACAAACGCTGAGTCAGCGGAAGGAGAAGAGTGAATAGAGAATAACCTCTGCTCGTGAATGAAGAGTTTTGCTTTGAGCTCGCCGAAGGAGACTAGAGATTATATGTGTTTATTGGCGGTGATAAAGGACTCATATTCCGACAGTAGTCCATTCGAGGTGAGAAGCACTAGGTCTTCATTAGAAATTTTGTCACCGATGGCAGCAAGCTCGTCAGCGATATTGGAGATTGAAATTTCTATCGGAGTGGCTCGTGGAATTGAGTATCAACATAGAGGTTGTGCTATGCAGATTCTGCATTTTGACATTAAGCATCATAACATCCTTCTAGACGAAAACTTTGCTCCAAAGGTTTCAGATTTTGGCATAGCCAAACTTTGTGAAATAAAAAATAAAGTTGTCTCTCTAACATGTGCAAGAGGAACCATTGGCTATATGGCTCTTAAATTGTGCTACAGGCATATTGGAGGAGTCTCTTTCAAAGCTGATTTGTACAGCTTTGGGATGTTGTTGATAGAAATGGTAGAGAGAAGGAAGAATTTTAATGTAATTGCAGACCATTTAAGCCAAATTTACTTTCCCACATGGGCTTATAAGCAATTAAAAAAAGAAAAATACATAAAATTTGGAGAGGCCAATCCTACAAAATAACAAAGAAAATAATTGTGGTAACGCTTTGATGCATACAATTGAAGCCTGATAACCAACCTATGCATAAAGTGATTGAGATGCTCGAACAAGATGTGGAGAGTTTAAAATTACCTCCAAAGTCTCAGCTGTCTTCACAACTTGTAGAAGATAGGCATACTGAAATGGGCGAATACTCAATAGAAATAAGAGACCCTATAAGTGATTGTTCTGATTCCATCAGCTTAATTGTGAAAGCGGAGTAAGTAGTAGTTATTTATTCTTTGCTCCAAAACATTCTCTATATCCTGTATTTTTTTATCGGACCCATGTTTGCTATTGTTATAGAATTGCAATTGGAAAAATTCTCAACTAGGAGGTTTTCTTTTCTTTTTCAAAGGCTATCCAATTGGAAAATACGAAATATATTGTACCTAAAATGTTAATTCAACAGAACAGAGTTTACTGAGCGTGAGAGAGAAAGGGTGGAGCAGAGATGACCTAAGCGGCGTAGAGAAGAATCCAGCGTGGACTCGGTGACGTCTGATATATAGGGTTCGGATGGTCCATAAATTATTAATTATAATTTAATTATTTAAAGTAAGGCTTTGGAGGACTACGAGGCCCAATGAGTTGTGTTTGCAGGTATCATCACGTGCTGGAGTCACGTGTCTCGCGCCAAAACTGATTAGCAGTTGGGTACTCTATAATTAAAGGTTAATCCCGTCATTTTCATTTACACTTATAAAGTTTCCGTCAGTCCAAACTTCAACTGCCTTCTCTCTCAGAGATTCTCCGTCGGTGTACGTAAAGGCCGAACACCATGCTCCGCCGTTACTCTCACCTTCATGGTTCTCATCCGAACCATCTCTTTCTATTACTTCTTTCTTGATCAATTCAGAATCTTATAGAAAGATACGGAGATTTGGAGAGCCTTATAATGGAGACCAAGATTCTTGAGATAAATCTAATCTCAGCGCAAAACCTAAAGCCCGTAATGATGGAGATACATGGTCTGTCATGTCAAGTTGGGCCTTGCCAACAAAATCTTTCCTGGAATTTGAGATGTTCTCAAGGTGTGATAAGTGACTTTTCTTGCTCCTAACTTGGAAGTTGAGCTTGTCAAGTGGAATAGGTTAGAAAGCTCTACTCAATTCACCTGCTTTTGTTGCATAATGTTTTTTGATGCCCTGGATGCAAAAATGTATGATGAACACCATCAGAGTGGGTACCGTTATCTTAGTCTGTACAAGGTAACTTGTTCATCATTTTCGACATTTGATTTCTTTTCTTATTAGATTACAATTTGGTCTTATTTTATCATATATAACTATAGTGGTAATTACAAGTGTTTCAATATTCTGCAGGATAAGCATTGTTATTCTCGAATTCTTGAGCTACTAGTAAATGTATGGGCATACCACAGTGCGAGGAAGATTGTATATGTGAACCCTGAGACTGGATTGATGCAAGAACAGCACAAGTTGGAGAACCGAAGAGGCAAAATGTGGGTCAAGTGGTTTTCCCTGACGACTCAAAAGCATGGACGAGGACTTGGCTGAGGAGGCAGACTCAGACCGACCGAAGCCAAGGTGGTTATGGCCGTCGACCGGAGAAGGCATCTGGCAAGGTGTCTTTGACAAGGAGCGGAATCTACGCAATCGACAGAAAGAGAAGAGGAGGCAACAAAGCAAGGCCAAATTGAATAGAATGAGGAGGAAACACCGCCAAAAGGTTATAGGGAAGTATGTAAAGCCGCCACCAGATGAAGAATTGGAAAACTCAAATTCTACAACACTTACTACTTCTATAGTTCTATGAGGAAGTAGGGGTCTCATTGGATTATTCTTTTATTGTTGATTTTTCTCCGTCTTCTTTCTTTTTTCTTTTTATGGCAGGTAATTGTGTATCATGTATGCGAAGGGCAAGTGTATGTAGTAGCTAACTCATGTTTATAACTAACAATCTCCTGAGATTGAATGTATACCTAGATTCTTTTCTCTGTTCTCTGGCTCATTCTACAGAGGAATGAGAAGTTAATACGAAGTCATCTCCAGAGGAAACATCCATAACAAAATCTAGTTTCCACTAAAGATTTTATTCTCATGGTAGCAAGTGTAAATTACACCCCAAAAATTAGAGATCAAACCCTCACAAGAATTGTCTGCAGACTCTGCTCTCTTCCTATCTCCAAGTGCTACATCAAAATCTTCTCAAATCCCCAATTACTTGATACATATATTGGCATCTTCTGTTTCGATTTGTCGAACTCTTCAACGATCTTCTTGATAGATATATTAAAATCTTGGAGCTGCATCGAAACACGCCAGTGGGTTAGAACCCTCCAATGGAGGATGGAACATAATAAATATCAGATTGTTCTCTATATCAAGAAAAAGGAGAACTAAAATCAAGCCAATTGCAAACCAAGTTAACAACTTAAAAGTCCAATCGAAGCAATTACTACAACCATCAAACTGACAGCAATTATGCTTATTAATTGATTGATGATATTCTCATACAAGACCAACCCACTTGATGTAGAACGAGCATTTTCAAAGTAAGGTTGCTACTTCCGACTATGATTAACCAAAAGCTGCTTACCTCCACCAACTGTTGCTTCAGGTAACCGCTCAATTGAGTACTTATGTTTAGTAATGTACATTATTGGCACACCAGGAACCTGTAAGGAGATAATTAAAATTATGAATAAACACGGTTTGATACACAATGCTGCAAGAAGCATCTGTTTCAAACTTACCTTCCTTATCCTTCGCTTTAAATCTCGATCACATGTAGCAACAATGAAGCATTTGTGCTGTTACCATAACAAGGAAGCAATGTTACTAAAAGAATATCGCGGTTAGAAAAACTACACACAGGTCCCTTTATATTGCTAAATCCATTCTTGTTAAGACAAAGAGTGTAGAAAATAGGATGCGTGTGAAATATCCACCTGAGTAACCCTATCAACTATACAGTCATCAGCATAGGTCCCTTTATGAATACAGGGTAGCCTCTCAAACCGCGGATCCTTCGCAATTCTGTCAAAAGGAAACAAGGAATCAGTTGATGTCCATTAGGTGGAAATCAAAAATCATTACCAATAGTCAGCTGAGATGGCAGCATCAAAATGCAAATTGAGATCAATTCGGAACCAGCCATGCATTTTAAGATCATAAGATAAGCTTCTTAAGAGAAAAACACAAAGTATGCTAAGAACATTAAATCTATATTTAAAAAACCAAGGGTTATTTGTACCTCAGAGCCACACGGTATTTCTGGCCTAGCTTCTCAAGCTCTGCCATTACACAGTCAGTGATACAAGGTGTACCTGGACAACAAGAGATGGGAAAAATCAATCAGAATACTGATAAGTTGCAGAGTTTCCCATTAATTAAAAGGTCTTACACAACAATCAGATGGTAGAATTTTTTGAATTGTCTTAAAATATGAACCAGAAAAAAAAAATTGCCCCAGCTTATTTACAAGCTCAAGTTTAACCACTAACACACCATTAGCAACCAGAAGATTTAAGAACACATATCAAAATCCAAGTTCTGATAAAAGAAAAAAAAATTCATATACTCACACTTCGCATACAAGCAGTCCATCATGCCTTTCTCCAAATCCAACTACACAAAACAAGAAGCAATTATTAGAGTTTAGTATTATAACAAGTACACAAATCAGCATATTTAAAATTTCGCACATCTTTGTTTTCCCTCTTTCAAGAGAGTCAAGATTGGAATTTTAGTGCAAATAATTTCGTAGGCCATTAACATTTCATGGTAACATTACAATGAGCCAATAAGGGTGGGGAAAAAAAACACAGCCTAGGACGACATTATGTGTTCACTCTTTCTAGAATTACCAGAAGCACAGTGGATAAATATCCGGAACCTCTTTGCATGTACGAAACACACCATACCATGATTACAAAGGAGAACATGAAACGAAAACAGCCACCCCAAATAAATCTTACTTTATTTTGGATGGAGAAATTGATGAAGTTGGTATCCACCAAAACCCTATATGGAGGCCCCAAAGCTGTATTGTATCGGAAGTAAAGCGCCGAAGAAACTTGCGGCCTGTTTTCAAAGCAAGCCCCAAATATGCACATAATTAACAGAAATAAAACCGATAAAAGAATCATATCCATGAAAAGAGAGATATTTACAGAGGCTTACACATTTCTCGGGAGATTTAACTTGGAAAGATCTTTTTTCTTTGGATTCAACACCTCCTCTTTGTGTCTAAATACAACAACATAGTAAATAAGGGAATTAAAGAAAAAAAATGAAGATAAAGCTCAAAATAGAGAAGGAACTAACTGCTTAATTGCTTTTGAGGTTATCATCTTCTTCATTGCGGCGAACTTGGGACCCTTCTTAGCTCGCCCCATTGTTGCTTAACCCCTAACTAAACCAACTAGAAGGTTTTCTTCTTTTTTTTTCCAAAGTAATTGGAAAATACGAAATATATTCTACCTAAAATGTCAATTCAACTGAATAGAGTGTACTGAGCGTGAGAGAGAGAGGGTGGCTCAGAGGTGACCTAAGCGGCGTAGAGAAGAATCCGGCGAGGAGACGGTGAGGTCTGATATATAGGGTTCGGATGGTCCAAAAATAATTAATTTAAAGTAAGGCTTTGGAGGACTACGAGGCCCAATTAGTGTGTATGAAGGTATCATCACGTGCTGGAGTCACGTGTCTCGTGCCAAAACTGATTAGCAGTTGGCTACTGTACAATTAAAGGTTAATCCCGTCATTTTCATTTACATTTATAAAGTTTACGTCACTCCAAACTTCAACTGTCTTCTGTCTCAGAGATTCTCCGTCGGTGTACATAACGGCCCATCACCATGCTCCGCCGTTACTCTCACCTTCATGGTTCTCATCCGAACCATCTCTTTCTATTACTTCTTTCTTGATCAATTCAGAATCTTATAGAAAGATACGGAGATTTGGAGAGCCTTATAATGGAGACCAAGATTCTTGAGATAAATCTAATCTCAGCGCAAAACCTAAAGCCCCCGTCTGCTAACCTGCGCCGGATGCAAACATACGCAGTGGTGTGGATTGACTCGTGCACCAAGCTCCGAACACGAATTGACCACGTCGGTGGCGAAAACCCCACCTGGAACGATAAGTTCCTCTTCAAAGTCTCCAAAGAGTTCCTCACCGGCGAGACATCCGCCGTCTCTTTCGAAATTTTCGCTGTCGGTTGCCTTCGTGATCCTCTAATCGGCACCGTCCGTTTCTTGATCAGCAACCTTCCACTTTGTAGCAGTACTCCAACTGAGATAAGGACTCCATCTTTCGTCGCTCTCCAGATTCGGCGCCCTTCTGGAAGATTCCATGGGATGTTGAACGTTGGCGCCGTTGTAACTGAGGACTCTGAGTTAACGGCGCTTAACGGAGCGTCGGCTTTAGGTTATCGTGATCTAATGGGAGTGAGTGTGCGCCGTAAACGTCCCGATTTGAAGAAGTCGAAGTCGGTGTCCCTAAGAAAAGATTATCCCGGTGAGAATTCTTGGTGTGATTCTGGGTACACGTCTGATGGTACGGAGTCGTCGTCGACTTCTTCGTCGTCGACGGCCTCAACGGTGTTGAAGGATTTTAACGGGGTTAGGGATTTGGCGGGAACGGATCACGTGAGGTCGTCATCGGACGGTGGAGGTATGTTCTGTGGGTTGCTGACTCACAAGGTGCTACTACCCGTTTGTCTATCTGCTCATAACCTTCGTGGCTACTGTGGATCCCAAAAGGAGAACTGATAGACCGTCCAGATTGTTTACGATGATCAAATCTTTCAAGCCTAGCTGATACCTGATGAACGTATGAGATTTCCTCTTTCTCAATTACCATTAAAGCTTGACTGCGATAAGGTAAAATTGATCAACGTTTGAGATCTTCTCAATGCCTTTGAAAGAACTAATTTGTCTCAGAATAATTTCTTGCCAATATTGTTTGGATATATAATCAAATATTGATTTGGGCTCCAAAAGCCTGAGGCCGATGTATATGATAAGTGTCTTGGACTGATTACTCAATTGAGCATTGAATTGGGTTTAGTTTACCATAAGAAACGATTAGTATATTCTTTTCCTTGTGGGATTAAGATCTCATTAAAAACTATTAACTTTTGGACTCTAATTTCCATTCTTCATAATGATGCTTTGAATCATACGAGTATTGAAAATGTATCCGGAGTTGGATTAGGATTAGGATGACCTGAAGCCAATTTCAAGCAATATTTTTTCAATCATATGTTCACAAGTTATAATCTACATTCTTTGAGACTTTTATTTGGATGTTTTAAAAATGGGGTATAATATAAGAGGTTTGAGTGAATAAAATTATAATTTTTAAAATATGATTTAAAGAGGTTTACTTTATTTATGAAAGTTTTGAAGTTTAATTAAAAATTTTATTATTAAATAAACATTTATTTATTTATTTTAATTTATAATAACTAATCAATTTACAAAAATTAATTACTTAATAAACTGATTAATTTCTAATGATAAGAGTTATTAAGGTAAATTGAACTAGAAAGTTATAAATCAATTGAAACAATTTAATAAATTAAAATTTTTATGATTAAATTAGTTAAATTGATTGAGTTTTTTAACATTTTTTAACCTCAAATAACAACTACAATTTTTTATATATTGAAAATTAAACATTATTTTATATTGGTGTAATTCCCATTTATTATTTTTAAATATGTATTGAATATATAACTTAATGTACATATGTAATAGTTTGTAAAGTTGTGTTTTTTTATTAACAATTCAAAATTACTAGGCAGTTACATACTTTTTTAAGTTATGGGAGTTAAGATATCTTTATATAAGTCCTGTTTGGCAATCAATTTATTGTATTAGCTGTTAGCTGATTATATCAGTTGATTTGACTAGCGGATTACATTAGTTATTTGTCATTTTATGTTTGGTAAAATTAGTTGTTTAATATTAGCAGTTTATGTATAAAATGACTTATGAGTACATAACTTTAAAATTTTGTATAAGGGTATGAATTTAGTATTTCATTGAATTTTCTTATAGTAATTTAGATTTTAGCTATTTAATTCTACAAAAAATTAAGTTTATATCTCTAATAAAAATATAGAATATATAATAATAATAATAATAACAAAATCTAAATCTCATCTCTAGTTTTATACTTTGTATTGTCTGCAAACTTACTCGATGAATAATATTTTGCTTGTCAATTTAAGCTACCATATAGATGTTTTGATAAATTTATAGATAACAGTTGTAGTTAATCGCATATATTTCAGATAGGTTAGAAATAAGTTTGATGGCACAATTGTCTTTCAGTAAAATTTGTATTAGCTGATTGGTTGAAAAGCTACTCCTAAGTAGCTTTAAAAAAACTGTTAGTTGGGTTGAATCAGTCAATCCAACTAATTTCCATCCAAACAAGTATATTAACTGTTTGACTTGTCAAATAATTAATATTCTTTAATCGACTGAAATATAGCTAAAAAGCTATTTACCAAATACCCCCCTTAACCTCATCTTTTAAATGATCAAGTATCAATCCAAATCACCTCTTTAAAATGAATTTAAATATATTAAAAATGACAATAAATTAAGATTAGGTTGAGTTGAAGTTCAAATTTATTTTAAATGCAACTTAAATTAGTTAATAAATGAAATAATTAATATTCATTTGAACTTGTTATAAAATTTTTAAAGGAATTCATATATGGCATTCTAACTTTCATTTTATTCTTACTTTATAAATTGATTGAATACAATTTGAATAGAAACTAAACATAAGATAAGTAGGTCAAATTATTAGACGCAAGATAAATAAGTTAAAAAGAAAATATAAATTACCCCAACAGATTTACCATTTACAGCTTACGGGGTACAGGCACAAGAAGCAAGTTTTGTCGAACCTGAAAAGATCTGGATAATTTTCATTTCAGTAAAACCGAAACAGCTGTCAAACGATCAGGTGAAAACTGGAATTACTTTAGAAGATGAGTTAAGAAAAGAAAAGGGAAGACAGACGGAAGGAAAAGCATGCAGCAGAGAGTAGCGTAGTGGGTAGCTTACCTCAGCAGTTCCCAGTAGCACAGAGCACGACGCGTGATTGATTGAAGAAGCTGCGGCTGCTTGTTAATAACCAAGAGGGGGATCCTCTGTCCCCCTACCCTGTTCTCCATCATCTGAGCCATCCATTTATGTGGGACTCACATAAATGGATAGCTCAAATAGAGGAGGACAGAGTATGGCTAAGGTAAGGGGGACAGAGGATTTGGGGTGAATAACCAAGCACCAACTCATAATTTCTTTTACTTCTTTCGGCCATACCGATCCGATCACCCAAAATCAAAATGTACTTAAAATCGAGATTGTTAATACTTTATCTTCGTTCGATTCAAGGTGTTTGGCTTCTTTGTCTCTCATCCCGATAGATACGATCACCTGACGCGACGGCTTTGGGTCTAAACTTTTTTTCCGTATTTCGCGCCGACTCGGGGCTGCTTCCTTCATTTACGTCAAGGTGAGGTTGGCCATTTCCTTTCTATTTCATTACGCCCTTTAGTTTTTACTTTGCCCAACGTGTCCTATTCAATAACTTAGGTTAGCTGGAAATATAGCTACTCTATGCTACTGACAATCGTTCGAAGCTACGCTTGAAGTGAGTTAGAGCGCAGTGCCAAATGCGTGAGAGTGTGCTGGGTTCGAAGGCTTGAAGTATTGTTATAAAAACACATATAAAAATACTGGTCATTTAATTATTATATATTATTAAATAAAATTTTGTATTCTTTATTTAGTTTTTTTCTTTCGTATTAAACAGACGTTGGATTCACGTGAAGAATAATAATAAGAATGAAAAAAAATATAGTGAAAAATAGAAATAAATATTATCATTATAATTATGATTATTAGTTAAGAGAAATAAACGATTATCATTGCTGTTAATAGTGGTTAGTTTGTGAAAAATTTTGAAAAAAATATATTATATTTTAATTAATTGTTGATTAATTAAAATATTGTAATTAATTTTAATTAATTATATTGTAGCTAATTAATTAATTGATATTAATAATATTTTAATTAATTATATCATAATTTATTATTTTAATTAATTATATTGTAGTTAATTAATTATTAATAATATTTTAATTAATGAATAATTATATTTTAATTACTTATATTGTAACTAATTAATTATATTTTAGTAAATAAATAATAATAATAGTTTAATTAATTATATTATAATTTATTATTTTAATTAATTAATTATAATATTTTAATTAATAAATAAATTATATTTTAATTAATTGTAATAAGCACACCCTTACATAACAATGATACCTATTCCTCTAAATTAGGAGATGAATGAGGTATTACCCAAAAATGGGTAATCAAAATAATGGCTCTATAATCATAGTCCCTTACCAAACTCAATCTTCTATTCCACATCCATTCCTTTTTTTTATACCTACCAAATAAGCATACCCTACTTAATCAACTCATAATCCTAGACAAAAGACTAATTTATTATATATATTAATATAATAAACTTTTGTTAAAATTTTTAATATTATTCTAAACTTTATAAAATAGGATTAAAATTTTCAATTTTTTTAATTTTTTTAAACTTTTCTTAATAACAATATTCTTATTTATTATTATTATTATATGCTCTGTTAGATGTGTAACCTTACTAAAATGGATAAAGTTAAAAATATAATGATGATTGACAAATTAAAGGTTGCCAATATTATAGGTAAAATTAAAGAAACAAGGCTTAGGTGATTTGGTATGTTAAGAGAAGACACTCAAATGTTCTAATAAGAATATACAAGAGTATGGTACATAGAGATTATCTAGGATTTATATTCTTTATAAAGTATAGAGAACTAAAAATACTTTGCTTGCGTATCATTAGAAAGTGCATTAATATAAATACAACAATAAGAAAAAAAAATAAGGAGTTTTAAGAAGAATTGAAAAGAGATGATAAAATATGATAAAGTTATGTTAGAATTTACCATAACATGACTCATAAGAGAAAACTTTTGCGTGATAAATTTTAAGTAAAAATTTCATCGTAAAAAATATTCACAATTCTTTTTAATCTTATAATTATTGCCTCTTGTTAACTTATAAAGTAATTACTTATTATTATTATCATTATTATTATTATTATCCTCATCTCGACATCATCGTTTTGATTACCTCTAATGTTATTATTATTATTATTAGCTTTCTTCTTCTTATGATTATAAGTATAATTATAGTTATTTGTTATTGTTGTTATTATCAGGGTATATATATATAGGTATATATCTTTTAGTTATTATTTTTATTCTATTATATTATATATTATTATTTATTATATATATTATTGTTTGTATTTATTTTTTATTTTTAATCTTTTGTCAACCTTTTTATTATATATTTTACTATCATTTTTAATTAATATTTTTCATAAATATTATTTATTAAATATTTTATTTTATTTTAAAAATTTCCTTCATGTGGGTCATTTAGAAGCAACTTCTCTACTAATTAGGAGTAAGGATACATACTACTAGACCTCTCAAGATCTCGCACCTCAGTGAGATTTCTATTGAGAGTTGTTGTTGCTGTATATAATTTAGTTTATTTTATTGCCTCTTTTTTTATGTTGATCATTCAGAAAGAGCCTCTTTATTAATTAGAAACAAAGCTTCGTATTATTGAACATCTCCATACTATGCATACTAATGAAATTTTTACTCAATTATTATTATTGTAGTAAAAATAATTCATCATTAAATTCTTTGTTAATAATATAATATGATATTTTTGCTAAGTAATTATCATATAATATATTTATACTATATATAAATTTTATTATTTAATAAATTTAAAATCTCAAAAATTATATGTGACATAAATATAATATGTTATAATCACATAAAATTTTTTAATGTTGATTTATTTTTGTAAAAATAAAAAGTTGAATAATTTTAGTTCAATTTTTTTTGAGTTACTACTATAAAATTAAATAAAATTTGAAAATTTGCAATTAACCCAAATTTTTATATGATTATTGCACTAACTGTATTTTTATTTTTTATTCTCTATCATTCTTAACTATTTCGAAAATTTTCTTTTTAAAAAATTATTTTAAGTTTCTTTCAATATGTAACTTACAAATAATTATACAAATTAAAATTTTAATATATAATTTAAAATAACAATCGTAAAAAACAACAACATTAAAAACAATTTCACTAAAGTGAAGAACTTAGAAAGATTCAGTAACAAATAACCTTATTTTCTTTTAATAAAGTCTATAAAGAGGTTGTTTTGAACTTCGATTGTTAAGAAATAACGAATCCCAAGTAACTTGAAGCACCAAAAGCAAGCTGACGCTAATGAAGTCCCACAAATTTCGTTAATCTTACAATCTCTTTTCTCTCTGTCGTTTCCTTTTTGGCTGTCGGTCATTACTAGCTGTACCATTCAAATTTAAGTTGAACATATTTAGGTTTTCTAAAACTAATTTTTTAATTTAGTTTTCAACAACATTATTCTAAAATTGATTTTCTTAAAATTAAAATTTTTAATAATATTATTTTAAAAATTAAATTAATATTTTTTATTTTTGTTTAAATATTCCAATCATTTGCCTCAAATTTTAATTATGATTTTAAGATCTTAACCTAATTCAAAATCTAATGAATTCCTAACAAATACTAAGATCCGACCCAATCTCGAGTTCTAAATTTAAAACTAACTTAAAAATTGACTTAATCTGATATTTTCTAGTCGAATTAAATTGAATTAGAATGGTAAATTTTGATTTTTCTAAATCATTTAATTTCATTTATGACATTTTTTTCAGGTTCAAAATTCTGTTATGAATTTGGATTGTTGTTAGTATACTATATCTCATCTGTTCCTGGTGTTTCTTGTAGGCTGCTTAGTAATTAGTATTGAGCTTGGCTTCCTCTGTTCCATTTATTTGCCTTTTGTTGCTTTACTCTTCCGAATTCGAAAGACCAATAGTGGGTGTTGGTACGTCTCTGTTCAAAATGTTGAAAATGAACTTTGTGCAATATTATATGAGAGTGTCGTACAGTTGACCCAAAGCACAAGTAACGCATGTCCACTCACACACGCATGCCCTGAACTGGACAGCTTTTTAATGCTGGAATTAGCACACATGTACTATCATAAATTCATAAGTGTCCAAACCAAATTAGATTATATTAAAAATAAAAAAAATTAGATTATATTAATTTTAATCTAGTGATGTCAAAAAAAGAGCTTTTCTGATTCATTTAATCTAGTAACGTCACGTACCTTTGGCATGAAGTCACTAGTAAACCAATTTGTTTGTAACAGGTTTCAGCATGGAGATGATTTTATTCCTTTTTTTCTGTTTGTATTGATTGTACTTGAAAACAAAAAGAGTCGTGAAAATGGAAACATTATGTGACAATGCTCGGCACCCACGCGGCCGCTGGCGGGGTTCTTCAGGATCACTCGGGCCGCTGGCTAAAGGGGTTTACACAGAATGTTGGCTCCTGCACCCCGCTCGACGCAGAGCTCTGGGGCGTCCTCCATGGCCTGACACTGGCCCATCGGCTAGGCTACCCATTGATCCAATTACACTCCGACTGTAAAGTGGTCGTGGACCTCCTCACTACCGATTGTGACGACCACTGGGGCAACACCATTCTTTGGCAAATCCGCCTGCTCTTGGATCAGAACTGGCACGTTGACATCCGCCATGTCTATAGGGAACACAACGGCTTGGCCGATGCACTTGTCAAATTGAGCTTCGCTCATCCTTTGGGCCTCCATGTTCTGCATACTCCTCCCTGTCAGGTGAAGCGGTGGTTATATCCCGTGGTTCCTCTTTTCTAAGCAATGTTTTGCTTCTTCCTTATGTAAAAAAAAAAAAAATGGCATACCCCATTGTATATGTTCTAATAGAATGTGTAAAATTTAAAAATAATGAAAAAGTTTAGCAAAATTAAGGCCATTGACGTGTCTACTTCAACTTATATATACACAAACATATATTTATATAAGTGGGCTTGTCACATCATCTCTATCATATGAACTTTTGCGAGTGGGCATAGAGATGGAGGAAATTCCCATGACATCACAATTCTGTATTTGAAGGAGATTTAAAAAGCACAACATTGGTGGGATCCGGACGTAAAAAGACAAAACAAACCCTCTCATTTGTATATTTATGCATGATTTACGTAAATGTGTGGATGAGATTTTAAAAAATAGAATAGAAATAGACCAATTAGGCTAGATGATCCGTTTCTTAAAAAGATTGCATTCAATTGAGTGACATTGCTTCTTCGGTTCGAATCAAATGAATATAACAAGTTAAAAGATAAAGAAGTATCGTTAATATTTTCGTACTTATTTTAAGTTCAAAGTATCTTTGTGTAAATAAATAGTTGATCAAATTTTATGATTATTTATCAAAGAATAATTTTGGTTATTAAATGATTGAAGAGCTGAGAAAAAGAAAGTTTGATACGCAAAAGTTAAGAAAATTCAGTAATACGCAAAAGTTAAGAAAATTCAGTAATACACAATTTTACTCTTAATTAATAGGAAAATTATTTATGATAATATTTCAAAGAGGTTTAATTAATAAATAACTAAATTAATATACTCTTTTTAATTCAATTATAAATGTTTTGTATGGTTACTAATTATATAATAGCTCAGGATAGGTTTAGGTTAAAAATAATCTCTTTTTTGTTATAAAACTTAACTAAATCATATTTTGTTCAAGTTGACTTAAGTTGCCTCTCTTGATTTTGATTATAATTTGAAATTTTATTGAACCAAATTCTAACATTATTTTTAAATTGGATCCAAACAAACCTAAATTGAAATATAATTTTTAGTATTAATAAATATAATAATTAATAAATTATAAAAAAATAAGTAGTTATACTTTTTAAGAACCCAGGTTGTGAAGATCCTACAATATCAAAAAAAATTAGACTGGCTTTGTATCATTGAATGGTTGCCCCTTCACTATTTCAACGAGCCATGACATAAGAAATACTAGTATTGTGTTTTTGATGTGCCAAAACAGAGATTAATTAATTTAGTAATAAATAATCTCTTTAAATCTCAAGAATTTATAAGTTTAGATATCATAATATATTGATTATAACTAATTAGGACTAGATTACACATGAAATCTTATGACCTAATTACGGTATTCTAATTCTGTTTTATTAAATTTTATTAATATATTTATATAAAATCTATATAACTATATATATCGATGAGATTTAACGAAATATGATAAGAATATCATACTGAAATCATAAAAATAATTTTCAGACTTGAGAAATGACATATCCTAAAAAAACAAAAACATAAAACTAAAACACGTCGCTGAAAAGCCGCCCACGTGGAGTGGGCTTTGCCTTAGCAGCCTCACTTTTCCAAAAGGCACGATGAATTAAAGAAAAAGGTTCGCTCTTTTTGAGTTTTGACGAGTGGAAATTAGACAAGCCATTCAAATCTGGAAGAAAGTGTATATCAAATCTCTTGACACAAAAAAGATAAAGAAGAGAATGTTTAATGTAATCAAGACAACGCAAAAGAAAGGAGAAAAAGAAAAAGAAAAAAGAAAAAAGAAAAGTTCGATACATGCGAGGAGTAATGGGTAAATACAACATCACAAATTTGTGGCAAAAAAATTTAAATACATTTTTATTAAAAATTCATGAATGATTCAAAAATTTTAGATTTTTTATATTTAGAAATTGAGTTATTTACTTTTTGTTTCATATTAAATTTGGTAATTTATTGATTGTCATTAATTTTTAAATTAAAACAAGAATTTATAATTTAAATTAACACAAAAAACTTGTTTATTTACAAAATTGTTGAAATTATTACTTCTAAATAAGACATATAAACGATTAAAAAATTCAATAGGTTCGGTCGTAAAAACTTTAAACTATCTAAATGTTCGGTTCAATTTATATTAATAATTATTGTCGTTAAAAATTAATCAATTATAAATTGATCAATTTTTGTAAATTAATAAATTATTATAAATTAAATTTCTTTTTAAATTAAAATTTAGATTCTTCTAAAGGATAGTATTGTTCAAATTTTTTAATTTTTAGTTGATATTATGATATCGATTAAATTTTTTAAAACTTAATCCTGTTGTCTGATGGTTTAATTTGTTATTAAATTATTAATAATAAATAATAAATTATACAACACAAGTAATAATTTTATTATTAAAAATGTATATTTAAAAACGAATATTTTAAATTTAAAAGGACAATGATTGTTAAAAGGAAATCTGTGTGTGGAAAATGTCTCCACTGTCCCTTGACTCCCTCATCTCTCTCTCTCCATATAAAAGTAATACACGCGCCATTCCCTCCATCTCTACTGTAGGAAACATCAAAGCGCCTAAATAAAACCGCCTTCTTCTCGCTTCCATTCCTTTCTCTTCGGTTTTTTTATTTTTTTGGTTATATAATATCAATCCAAGAAATAGAGTCCGAAACGCATCGCACAGTTTCACAACTCCTATTTCATGCAATTCTCACTCTGGAATGGGACTCTCAAGGCATGGCTCACTGGCCAAATCTGGACCGACCCATCTCGCACTTTCAGTTCCATTTCATCCATTTCTCTTCACTTTGTCTATATAAGCTCTGTTATCTTCCTTGTTCATTGATTGCAGTTTGGGGGTTACTCTTTGCCAGTCACTGTTGAACCGTTTTGTTTCTCTCTTTCTCTTCATTATTTGTTTCTTTTACTCTGTTTAATTTCATCTCACGAAGACCCATTTGGGCATTTGATGAGGAGGTTGCGGCTTTTGAACGAGGTAAACTGGGTTTTCTTCTTTTTTTTTTTCCTTGGAAACGATTTCTGTTGTTTCTTTGGTTGTTTGGTAATGATCTGTGTCGTGTCTTTTCAATCTGTGACGTTGGTTTTTGTTTATTGACGTTTATGGTTTTTAGTCTAGTAGGGGTTTTTTTGTTGATGTTTGATTGATGGGTAACCCAGGCCTAATCTCTCTATCTCTCCTAACATTTCGTTTTTTTGACCCAGAGAGCTTTTTTCCATTTCATGTTTAGGGTTTTGAACCTTCGCGGAAATTGTTTTCAGAGGGAAGGAACACAAGTTTGGTTTCAAATCAGAGGGTGAATGTTTTGTTTCGGTTCCGTCAAATGAGAAATTTCCTTTTGATGTTGTTTTCAGGGACTTAGTTTTCGTAAAAGGTTTCACGTTTGAAGCAACAATTTAGTGAAAAATATAGTTTTACAGAACTCTGCAATTCCGAGACGTTAATTTTTATTCCTTTATACTGTTTCTTGATTCATGTATCTGATGCTCGACGAGTCCCTTGAATCGATTTGCTTCTTCTGGGTATGCATTTAATCTGTCGCCTGGTAGAATCGTTGTTTCAGTTTTACTTACTTTGGTTTATAGTAATACTATCATAACCTGACCAGAGAAACTGAGTAGTTTCATGTGGGGTTAGATATTGTTCTAAGGTTATTAATTAATTTCCATGTTTGCTTATGTAAGATCTATTCTTCCTGTTTGGATTATTTTCTCTATTTCAGGAATGGAACTATCTTCTGACGGTTGTTTGCCTCTATTATCTAAATTTTTGGAACTTAGATGATAATTTCTCGTGGGACTCTTAGTAGTTTCGTAATCTTTGGAGACTCATAGGTGGAGTAACTACTAACAGGTTTATTGCACGAAGAAAAAAATTATAATCTGAACTTCTTGGCACTTTGCGTATATCATTTGTTTATGAATTCTAGACATGGTTCTTACTTAAAATGTTTGATTACTACTCATTGCTGACGATACATATTGATCAGTTTGGTTTGAGAAATGAAGGTGAATACTTGGTATTAGTATCTTCCTAAGTGGTATATTTTCCTTTTAACGTTTCATTATTGTGCATGAATAGTCGCAAGTAAGTCTGAGCGTTTGTATCCCTTTATTCATGGATTCGCCTATTGGTATAATTCTGGTTTGCTGGAGTTGATATGTACTTAAATTTACACGTTCGACTTCCATATTTATATGCCGTTAAGGTATCGTTCGTTCTTTAATTGTTGTATGTGTGTATTTGTTACAGGACATGTATCCTAGTTATTTTCTTCTTTGAGTGGTTGATTTCTACTATTGCACATATCTACATCATGAAGGGAGAATCATCGTGGATCAGTGATTGCTTTAGTGACATGGCAAGGGATATTGTGGAGTTTGATCCACTTTCTGAACTTAGTGATGAAGGGAAGAAGGATCTTGATGTGGTTTCAGTGGATTTGATTTTACCTGATGATCTGCTGGAACGAATCCTAGCCTATCTCCCCGTTGCTAGCATCTTTAGAGCAGGTTCTGTGTGTAAAAGATGGCATGAGATTATTGATTCAAAGAGGTTTCTGTGGAACTTTGCCCGTGTTCTTTCACAAAAACCTTGGTATTTTATGTTTACAAGCTCTGATGAACCTGCTGGTTATGCCTATGACCCAATTCTTCGGAAGTGGTACAGCATTGATCTTCCCTGTATCAGGACGTCTAATTGGTTCATTGCTTCATCATTTGGGCTGGTCTGTTTTATGGATAATGACAGCAGAAGTGAGTTGTATGTCTGCAACCCAATCACCAAATGCTACCGGCAGCTTCAGGAGCCCCCAGGTTTAAAATTATCTGATTACAGTGCGCTTGCAATTTCAGCAAATAGGGCATCACATGGCTATTCTATCACTATAGTGAAGTCAAAGCAAGTCCCTGGAAACTTTTTCCAGTGGGATCTGTCTATCCACACATATGACTCTGAATCAAGGGAGTGGGTTGCTTCTTGGACAGAGGTTCTTACAGGGTGGAGGGGCGGTGATGAGAGTGTGATATGCGATGGAGTATTGTACTTCCTTATTTACTCAATGGGTGGAAGTGCACCGGAAAATCGTCACGGTCTAATTTCCTATAATCTTTCTGGCAGATCTTCTAATGTTTTGTTGATAAAGAGTTTTATTCCAGTACCTTGCTCTCTCACCTGTGGTCGACTTATGAATTTGAAGGAGAAATTGGCAATGGTGGGAGGAATTGGGAAGCCAGACCGACCTGACATAATTAAAGGGATTGGCATCTGGATTCTAAATGGTAAGGAGTGGGATGAGGTTACCCGAATGCCTCACAAGTTTTTTCAAGGATTTGGGGAATTTGATGATGTTTTTGCAAGCAGTGGTACAGATGATCTGATATATATACAGAGCTATGGTGCTCCATCTCTTCTGGTTTTTGACATGAACCAGAAACAATGGAAATGGTCACAAAAGTGTCCAGTGACTAAAAGGTTCCCGCTTCAGCTTTTTACTGGTTTTTGCTTCGAGCCTAGGCTTGAGATAGCTCCTTAGATTGTTTCTTGTTGAATTAGATGTGGTGTTGTTGACAAATCTGTCTGAAATTTCCACATTTTTCTTTCCTTATGTTTTCTTGTAATTTTGTGAAATCTATTGCCGAAAAATTTACAGGAAAATGTACCAGAAGATAAAGATGCTATTTATGAAAAGGGAATATCATTCTTTGCATTGTCTAATACATTACTTCTTAGTTTTGTCAATTAATGTGGAGAGCTTAACCCCCAGAAAAAGATGACAAAAGTCACATTGCTGGTAGTCAGGATGTGGCTCATAACCCTCTCTCACCATTGCACGGGCAGATTTTCTTGGTTCGATTCAAGCAGAAGAATTGGTGTCTTACTCTCAGGGAAGGTAAACAAGGAATCAATTGTGTTCCTTATTTTGGAATTGTCAACACAACAAAACAAGAAATTGTGAACGTTTGCTAAGGATCAAGAGTATTCACATGAGGGGTTTTTTGGTGCAAATGATGCAGTCCTTGTCCTTCTTTTGTGAGTTGTTTGTTAATTAATTTTGTGTCGACCTACGCTTTTTTTCCAATCGAGTGAGTTTAGATGATATGCTGAGTTCTTACAAGGGGCTGGTTTAAGTCGGATTAGTGCAATTCATACCTCTGGTGGTCAACAGAAATGGGAGTGAATAAGTAAAGCTCTTTAACCAAAACACAAGTCCAGGGTCAACTTAAATTGGCCACGAGAAGTAGGAAGCTCTGAAGTCTGCAGGAGACAAGCAAATACTATATCTGGGCGAATAGGACAGAGACAACAGGACAGGTTAAAGAAGAACCAAAAGGCAGTATGCTATTTCTGTCCCCCCTAATAATTAGCTGTCTTATTTCGGTTGCTCCTTTGAATCAACGATGCTTTTGAGAGCTGTACGAGTGAAAAAAGGAAAAAAGTTTTGGGATTTCAGAGAGCATTTATAGACAGCCGTGTCCTTGGATTACTCTAAGTAAGATCAGAAGATGTGATACTATACAAGGCAAGTGGTCCAGTTCTTCAGTTTCAGCGGTCCAAAGTGACTCCAGACGATATCAAGCATCTAGATGGGAAATTCTCCATTGGCTGCTCAATCAACCCCCTTCAGTGTGTAATTTAAAGGGAAAAAGAATAGGACTTTGGAAGAAAAAATAAATCCAAGGTATGATTGAAAATAGAAGCTGACACAAAGCAAAATACAGCTTCGAAAGGACCAAGAAAGCGGATCCTTGTTATACCACTAGCCGGCAGTCCAGGCACCAGAGGTCATGGACCACAAGTTTTGATTGGCTTGTCTCTGACATTCTTTGTTTAGACAATACGCATTAGCTCTGGTTAACTCTGTCTAAACAGAGGAAAACAGTAAACAAAGAGTTGCACTTGAACAAGGTCAGTTCACTTGAACTTGTGTGACCTTCCTCGTTCTCAGAACCTGCGACTTTGGACTGGTTTTCGTAAGTGGGTTTTAAGGGTGTCATTCTGTCCGATACTGCACAAAGAGGAAAAGACAGTAAAATAACGTAGGTAACAAGTTTGTCGGTGAACTCAGAGAAAACTACTCAGAACGGCCTTCCTTTTTTTTTTTCCCCCCCATCATATAATAATCGTAACATCATTTTTGTTTTGACTTTGAGGCACGTTTGTGTCATAATCATGACTGGTACTGTTTTTGTTTTGAGTTCGATTTTCTGCATGTTTCCAACTAATCCATGAAGCAGAAACGTGTTTAGTGGGCAAAAAGTTCCGAACTTTACTGCTTTCGATAACCCTATTCTTTTACCATGCAAGCCAAGGTCCAAGTCGTATGTTCCAGCTCAGGCTTGTAGAGCTTAGGTGGCTATACACTAGGAGGTTGAACTCTTGAGGATGTGATTAATTAACATGAAAAAGGGGGAAGACCCACAAACCAAATGGACCAGATAAAGATTAAAAAATGGTGATGACAGCAACTTGACGAAGAAATTAAAAGTTCAGTTTTTGAACTAAGTGCAGAAACTGAAGCAAGGAAAGATGGACACTTCAGAGTAGAATGAGTGAAACAGATAGCTAGTAATTCAGTGCTCGACGTTCGGAGGAAGAAATGGAAAGAAAAGGAAAAGGTGTGGAGAGAGAGGAAAAGAGAAAAGAGGAAATGTTGGAGGGCAAAATAAAGTTGAAAGTAGGGATGATTTTGGTGGGGAAGAGAAGAGGCCCATCTACGCCATCACTTGGTTGGAGGCTTCAATTTCCTTCCCCAATTTACGACAACCCTACCTCCACCAACAGCAATACAAACACTAGCAAAGCTGTTCAAGAGTTTGCCAGTGCTGAAACTACTCTTTCTGCTAGAAAACTTTGTGCCAACCTCTGGGAATTTCAGCCCCATCTCCACTCTTCAGAGCCTAAAATGAGCAACAACTTTGAAAGAGGCCGTCGTCGTCACCACAAGGACAAGAAGAGCGTTCCTTATGATCAGGTTTGCTTGTCTTGTTTGTTTTCTCTATTACTGAAAAAATGACAGTGTGGTTAATGAACTTGGTAAGGTAGAGAAGTTGGTCTGAATGTCTGAGGGAATTTGGGATCTTACCAATTCTTGTTACTGCCACTTTTAGTTAGTTTAAGTTGGATTATACAAGTTGGTTCTTATCATTTTTTGGTTTGTTTGTGTTCTGCTCTAACTGGTGCCTTATGATCCTAAAATGGACATCTCTCACTTTTCCCTTTTCTACCCAACAATTGAAATTTTTTGTTCTTATGAGTGAATTTATGCAGTTTAATGACTTGATATTGTTTTGGTTTTTCATGTCTCTGTGGTTTTTCTGTTTCTGTTTCTGTTTCTTTTAAATTTTATTATGTGTTCTGACTTCTGAGTGCATTTTGTATCTTCATAAGGAGTTTCAGTGCCCACAATCCACATCTCTGTGCTGCTTATGTCTAACTTAAGTTCATAACTTGCTCAACTCTCTCAAAGTATGCACTAGAATAGTATAAAATTGTGAGCATTTGCAGAGGAGGGGGTGCAGGGATGGAGGTAGGGAAGAGGGGATTCTTTTCAGAACAGAGCATTATAGGGAATATTTGCTGCTGTGTAGTTCCCTTTGTATATCGGATGAATATTGATGAAGTTATAAACGATTTGATTTTCATATTTGTAGCTTTGATAACATTTTAAACTGATTGATTTTTAACAACAAAAATTATTAAAGTAAATCGAACTAGAAAATTAAAAACCGAATAAAAAAGTTGGCAGGTTAAAAGTTTTCACAGTTAAATTGATTGGTTTTATAATCATTGGCTTTGAGTGTTCTTTGAAGGATTTCATACTTGGACATTCTCAGCCAGCAAGTACAAGGACCTTGAGGAGAGAGGTCGTGACATCGTTAACAGATCATCGTCATTCGATGGAAAAACACAGTCGTGCGTTAAAGCCTCTATCTCCTAGTTATGGTAGCTCTATGGAGGTAACTCTCATCATCCTTCAAAACCCTTACCAAGTTGTCTGCAGCTGTGGACATGTGTATGAAATTAACAGAAATTAGAAGGATTACCAGATTCTGTTGAAACTGAAAAGGAATGTGGATCAGAGGGTGAATTTTAGTGAATTTTAATTGTTTTATGCATCAATCAAGAGTTTGCAAATTAAAGAGTTCATCTTCCTCTTTTATTTTATCGATTCACAGGCATACCAGGATCAAGGAACCAAAGATGCATTTGGGTTGATTTACTAGCCTAGGAAATCGGTTTAGTTCGTAGCTGTTGTTATGTTGTTTTATGTTTAGATGACAAATTTTAATACCTTGTCTCACAGGTTGAGCTGTATAAACCTATAGTTACTCCTTCTAGCTCTTTGGATTTGAATGGCCGAATGGGAGAGTCGAGTTTTAGCCTTAAGACATCAACAGAATTACTGAAGGTGCTCAATCGGATTTGGAGTCTTGAAGAGCAACAGCTATCGAATATATCACTGCTAAAAGCTTTAAAAATGGAACTAGATCGTTCCCAATCACAGGTAAAAAAGTTACAGAAGGAGAAACAAAAAAGCAGGCAAGAAATGGAGGACTTGATTAGGCAAGTTGCAGAGGAAAAGGCTTATAGGAAGAACAAGGAGCAGGATCATATCAAAGCTGCAATTCAGTCAGTTGAAGAAGAGTTAGAAGATGAGAAGAAGTTGAGGAAGCACTCGGAGAATCTGCACCGGAAGCTTGCACGAGAGCTTTCCGAACTGAAATTTTCTTTTTCTGATGCTTTGAAAGAACTCGAGATAGAAAGGAAGGCGCGGTTTTTATTGGAAAATTTGTGTGATGAGTTTGCTAAGGGGGTAAAAGAATACGAACAAGAGGTGCGTTTACTATGTCACAAACATGAGGTTGAACCTGAGGGTAGGGGGAAACCTGATCGGTTGATTCTCCATATTTCAGAGGCATGGCTTGATGAGAGGATGCAAATGAAACTTGTGGGAAATCCAAATGATCTTACAGGAAAGATTACTATTGTGGACAAATTAAGCCTGGATATAAAAACCTTTCTTGAAGCTAAACATTCTGCTAATTTTGAGGCTATCAGTGCTCCTCAAGATGCAGCTGATGAAGTGGAATCCCCTGAAAGTGATTCTAGCTGCTTTAGACTAAACAATGGTGTAGGCATAAAACTAAACGCTGGAAGCTCTGAAAAGCAAACAACAGGATCAAGAGAAAAAGGTAAAGTTTGTGACAAGACGAGGAGATACAATTCGGAACAGAGTGAATTAAGAGGATTAAACCAAGCAGGGAATGCAGGAACATCAGATACTGCTCAGAAAAGTCTAAATGATAGAAAATCTAAACGGCTAGGGAACCTTCGATTCAACTCGAATAATGTCCTTGATAACCTTGTCAGGAACCATTCATTATCTTCTGAAGGTGAAGGTGATAAAATTCATCCTGAGGGCGCTTTACAAGAAGACGCTTGTGTTAAGCCTGTATTTCCAGGACATGCTAGTCCAGTACAACAGTGGAAGTCGACGTTGGCATCCCCAGAATTTGAGAAGACCGAATCTTCTCTGAAACTTCCCAAGGGCTTGAAGGAAAATACATTGAAAGCAAAACTGCTTGAGGCAAGGATGGATGTTCAAAAGTCTCGTTCAAGAGCTTCTAAAGCTCTTCATTAGGCTGACGAGAAGGGTACAATTAGCTTTGTGTTAAGTACTTAAATAGTTCAGCAGCAGCCCAGGAATTTCTCTTCTGAAGTATGTTGTAATTCCTCTCATTAATTTTGGAAACATGTTTATAGATTGAAAATGTATAGACAAGTAACATGATGAGTTAGAATTTTCCATCAAATATAAAAAAATGTTAATGAAAATCAATACATATGACATGTTAGCATTGACACTAAATATGACAATTTAGCTCAACCTACTCTTACCAAGACTCGGCCTGGGCAAGAGCAGGCAGGGCACTTGCCTAGGGCTCAATTTCATGAAGAATAAAATAAGCAACAAAAAGGGTCATTTTATTTCATTTTGTTTTTTATAAAGGTCTTAATTTTCATAAAGAACAACAAAAAGGGTCCCTATTTTACTTCTTTTGTTCTTTATGAGAGTCCACTCTTAATTGTCATAAAGAAAAATTTTTTCCTTATTAAATTCCTATTAGGCGTAAAAACTGGTTAAGAACTTTATATTCAAATTAGTAAAAGCAGCAATGACGTTAGAACCCTAGAGTAAACTTTACTAAACCTGTGTGCTAAGGTTTGAGTTATGTGATTATGTCCATCGTTTTCAAAGTTGTTCATGATTCACTTACCAAGTGTGCATGCAAATAACGAGCATATCGATTCGATATCACCATTAGCAAATAGCTTTTGAGTTAAAATAATGCGAGTAACATAAAGAAGATCAGAACTTTGAATGGGTCATTTTCTGGTGACGAAAGTATAAGCGGTCGGTGTTGCTTTACATGTGTACTAAAGAAGCAGCATCAAATTGTCGAGGAAAGACATTGCAACACCTAAGAAGTTACGCACCTTCCACCATCAACAAGTAACGTTGAGCTCGAGAGTCGAAATGCATAGAGATGTTGACTTGGTTTTTTTTTCTCTTTTTCTTTCTTTTGTACGTTGGGTTGATGATTTTTTTTTCAAAACTGGCAAATTCGCAGCCACTATTATTTGGATGGATACTGGATAAACTTCTGAATTAGCGCAACAGTCCACAAATCACGTCATCTGGGTACTCTGCACTAGGCAAGTTTTGTACAACAGGCTCGTTCGAGAAAGCGTAGATAGCGGAATAGAATACAAGACCTTTTCACTCCATAGGCCTCCACTCCACCAACTCGACCACATCGATGGATTCAAATTTGATCCATCCAAATTCTAGAAATAAAAATTGAATTAACTAAATTTAAGATTAAATTAAGACTCAAAATAGTTAATTAAAGATGCATTTCGGTTAATTCAAATTTGATCCAATTCGAAATCTACAAATAAAAATTGAATTAACTAAATTTAAGATTAAATTAAGATGGGACAGAAATCGCATTTGAGAAGTGTTGCCGAGGAGAATAAAGATGAATAAAGGGGTAGATTTTGTTAGAAAATCATTTGAAAGAAGAAGAAGCAGTAATTTCAAATGGTATCCAATCAATCTTGCCTCTTGTTTCTCTCTTCAAGAGTGCAAATTTTGGTCCTGCCGTGATTGTGCATGGTGAGTTTTAGTGAGTAAATTTTCTTTGATCTTTTCTGTCGTTGTATTTCTATAGTATGGATCCATACTTTTAGAAACTCTCTAATCGAGAGAAAGAAAATGTCAGGTTCGTGATTCCCACTGAAGATATCCAAAAAGGTGAAATCAACTATGATCTGTGTTTGCTATGATCTGTGTTTGCTTGGAAAATTGGTTGGAGAACGAGCGATTAACGCAGAGGCTCTAGAACGTACTTTGTTGAGTCTTTGGCGTCCTATGCGGGGAGCGTATATCAAACTTGGTTTGGGTGGGCCCACACCTTAGAGGTTTTGTCCCGTTTGGTCACACTCACATCTCGTAGGGAGGCGCTGCGCATCCCGTGGGGACAGCGGGAGTCGAACCTGTGACCTCAGGGTTTTGTTGGGTGCATGACCCACGCCTCACACCACTGAGCTACATAGCCCAGTGGTG
>JANVCQ010000004.1:3472148-3489649 GCA_025531925.1 Erythroxylum plowmanianum
TACATTACTAATTTGTAATTTATTTTAATGCAGTAGAAGAAGTTGATGCAAATACTTTAGATGAAAGCGTAGTTTACAAATTTTTAAATAGCGTTGGAGAATTGGGAGCTTTTGATGATGATGAGACACAACCTCCTTTAGAAATACAATTTTGATTTGTATTGTTTTTTTAATATTTATATTAGACTAGTATTTATTTATTATTAATTCATTATATAATAATAGACATTAGTGTATTTTTATTTCAATAAAATACTTTATTTTTACTTTTTCTTATAAGTTTTACTTGTTATTTATTATATAGCGGTTTACTATCGATTGAACCTCTAAACCTTAAACCTTTCTTTCGATCGGTTCGATGTCCGGTCAGGTTTTTAAAACATTGATTATTATAATATAATTTTGAGAGTTTTTTGTATTTTCTTTTTTATTAAAATAAGTCACTTATTGTCATAATAACATCTATAACCATTTGATTGTTGTTTGTTAGAAAGGCGTAAGCAGTGGAAAGCATAGTGTTGGACTTATCTGAAATAAGGGAGATAGATATAAATCCAGAAAAGTTCATGAAAACACCTAATCTTCAGATTTTCAAATTCTAAGTGGGTAATAGACACTGTTGCTTTTGTGCCTGAAAGTGTTAAGGTAAATGCCCTTGGATCAGATACCGGTTGAACTTAATAGTCGAAAAATAGTAACCAAAATAAAGATAGACAAAATAAAATGGGACAGAACACAAAGATTTACGTAGTTCGGTCAATATGACCTACGTCCATGGCCGGAGAGTGAGTAATTTTACTAATATGTGGAGAATGTGTACAAGTACAAAGGTTGGAACTAAAGGTTTTTAAAACTCATCAAATATACAGAAAATAACTGAAGAAAGGATGAGAGGATTTATGTTGTTTTGGTGACTGAAGGAGAGGAAGGAATGATATTTTAATGCCTCAAACTATGCCTTCTATTTATAGCTAAAGTCCCAAGCTTCCATCCAAAATTTCTTCAATCTGTGCGCAATCTCAACAATTGACAACAATGTCATGCACACAAAGAAAATAATGTATCTATGACAAATTCTAAACGATGACCATCTATTTTTGACTTAGTGGAGGAGGCCAAAGAATGAAACCAATAGCTAACAATTTTTGACTTATTGGAGGGGCCAAAACATGCAACAAATCTCCACCTTGACTTGATCCTGAACAATTAGTGATCTACTCCAACTTATCTGACAATGCCCCAAAAGGGCTATATCACCAACTAGAAATGCCAATCAAGTCCAAGCATTGCTTAAACTTGTAAACTGAAATAACCTTCGTAAACATATTCAGTAGGATTGTCCTTAGTGTTGATCTTCTGAATAAGGACTTTCTTCTTTGCAATAGTATCCCGAATGAAATGATATTTCACATCAATATGGTTCGTCCTCTCATGATACATCTAGTCTTTCGTCAAATGAATAGTACTTTGACCTTCACAATAAATAGTAGTAACCCCTTGATGAATGAATAACTCGCCAAATAAACTTCTTAACCATAATGCTTCTTTGATAGTCTCAGTAAATGCCATATATTCTGCTTTAGTAGTAGATAAAGCCACTACATGTTGTAGAGTAGCTTTCCAACTAACAGTACAACCTCCAATGCAAAATATCTAACCTGTCAAAGACCTACGTTTGTCGAGATTACCAGCATAATATGAATCTACAAAACCAAACAAAATGTTGTTGATTCTACCAAACTCCAAACAAAAGTTTGAAGTGCCCTTTAAGTATCTGATAATTCATTTCACCACCTTCCAATGTTCTTTGCCAGGATTGGCCATATATTTGCTAACGACACTAACAGCTTGTGAACTATCGGAACAAGTACATACCATTATATGCATAATATTGTCGACGGAACTAAAATACAGAACTCGTGCTATATAATCTTCCTCTTCCTATAACTGTGGTGATTGAGTAGCAGATAGTTTAAAATGACATCGTTTGGTTTATGGAAAGCAATACATCAAACATTAAATATTAAAAAATGTTAATGGAAAGCAAAACATATGAATCGAAGTTTATCAGATTCATGAGCTTCAAGTTCATAAAACGAATAAACAAAATTTGAATCAAAATGTCATAATTCATTTACACATTTTAAAATAAGTTTTCATAACATTAAAAATTTAGTCTCTACTATCACATAGCAGAGGAGGTCCATTTTGTATTTAAAAATAAAAAATGACATGTCAGCATTGACACTAAATATGACAATTTAGCTTGTCCTATTCCTGCCCAGTCCGACATGATCCGACACAAATCAATAGGCTCAATCTAGTTTGATTGAGCTCAGATTTTTTTAGAAATTTTCAAAGTATTCTAAACTCAACCAGCTCGAACTCAAAAATTAGAGAAAAATGATATCGGTTTGAGTAAAAATACGTAGTTTTCTTTTTAATTTGAAAAACAAACAGACTCGGGTTAAGTCTGAATTGGGCCTAAACTTGAATAGAAAATTCTTAACTCGACTCAACCTATTCTCACCCTAATTGACGTGAAATTTAATTTAATTGTTGAAAATTTTTTTCTTATTAAATTCCTATTAGACGTAAAGACTGGTTAAGAAGTTTATGTTCAAATTAGTAAAAGCGGCAATGACGTTAGAACCCTAGAGTAAACTTACTAAACCTATGTGCTAAGTTTGAGTCATGTGATTATGTGCATCATTTTCAAAGAAGTTCATGATTCACTTACCAAGTGTGCATACAAATAATGAGCATATCGATTCGATATCACCATTAGCAAATAGCTTTTGAGTTAAAAAATGAGAGTAACGTAAAGAAGATCAGAACTTTGAATGGGTCATTTTCTGGTGACGAAAGTATAAGCGGCCGGTGTTGCTTTCCATGTGTACTAAAGAAGCAGCATCAAATTGTCGAGGAAAGACACTGCAACACCTAAGAAGTTACGCACCTTCCACCATCAACAAATAACGTTGAGCTCAAAAGTCGAAATGCGTGGAGATGTTGACTTTTTTTTTTCTCTTTTTCTTTCTTTTTGTACGTTGGGTTGATGATTTTTTTTTTAAACGGGCAAATTCGCAACCTCTATTATTTGGATGGATACTGGTTAAACCTTTGAATTGGTGCAACAGCCTGCAAATTACGTCAATCGGGTACTTCGCACTAGGCAAGCTTTATACGACAGGCTCGATCGAGAGAGCGTAAATAGGGGAATCGAACACAAGATCTTTTCACCCCATGTGCCTTCACTCCACCAACTCGACCACATCGATGGATTCAAATTTGATCCATCCAAATTCTAGAAATAAAAATTGAATTAACTAAATTTAAGATTAAATTAAGACTCAAAATAGCTAATTAAAGATGCGTTTCGGTTAAATCAAATTTGATCCAATTCGAAATCTACAGATAAAAATTGAATTAACTAAATTTAAGATTAAATTAAGATGGGTCAGAAATCGCATTTGAGAAGTGTTGCCGAGGAGAATAAAGATGAATAAAGGGTTAGATTTTGCTAGAAAATCATTTGAAAGAAGAAGAAGTAGTAATTTCAAATGGTATCCAATCAATCTTGCCTCTCGTTTCTCTCTTCAAGAGTGCAAGTTTTGGTCCTGTCGTGATTGTGCATGGTGAGTTTTAGTGAGTAAATTTTCTTTGATCTTTTTTGTCGTTGTATTTCTGTAGTATGGATCCAGACTTTTAGAAACTCTCTAATCGAAAGAAAAAAAATGCCAAGTTCATGATTCCCACAGAAGATATCCAAAAAGATGAAATCAACTATGATCTGTGTTTACTTGGAAAATTGGTTGGAGAACGAGCGATTAACGCAAAGGCTCTAGAACGTACTTTGTTGAGTCTTTGGTCTCCTATGCGGGGAGCGTATATCAAACCGATGGAAAAAAACAATCTATATATCATCCAGTTTTATCATCATATCGATATGAAGAAGATGTTAGCTGGAGGATCGTGGTCTTTCAATAAATGTATCTTGTTAGTTCACCAATGGAAGGAAGGGGAAAACCCAGCAGAAATAGATTTCATTCACACTGATATTTGGGTACAGTTCCATGGTCTCCCACTGAGTTTCGTTTCTGAGGCGCTGGTAAAAAATATTGGCAACTTGATGGGAACCTACCTGGAGTATGACTCTACTCATAGACGCAACTCATGGAATAACTATATGCGAGTTCGGATTCGTATTAATGTGGAAGAACCACTCATGCGGAAGAAGAGTATACGTAAACAGGGAGCTGAACCTATGGTGATCATGCTTAGTTATGAACGTCTGCCTCTCATCTGCTATCTTTGTGGTATAATAGGGCATAGTGAAACCAGTTGTCTCAAGTTAGTTGAAAGGCCGGAGGATGAGATCTGTCGTGAATGGCCAGAGGAGATTCAGGCGGAAGTGCGTGCTAGGAATGCAAGGAGAAAGATGCAATGGAAACGTGATCCTGGGACTGATCTCGGTGCAGAATTTTGCTGCACATAATCCGAATTTCAAATCTTCGCAATCTGCAGCTAAGAACCCTCACAGGATAGGTAATAATTTTTCTTTCTTTCCTAAGAAGATAATGCTAAAGTCCAATGCAAATTATGCTTCTCAATTGGGCCACAATTATCAGGCATCCGGTGGAAGTTCAACTAAAATGGCGCCATATAATATCTCTGGACAAAACAATAAAGAAGTTGTGGTTATGGACATTGAGGAAAGTAAAAAATGCCCCAGACAAGGAACCACAGAAGCTAGCTCAGTAGAGGTGATGAACACAGGCGATACTGTTCTGCCTCAACTCCCATATCAATTACCAGCGGCCGGTCTTACTCAATAGACCCGTCGAGAACCATGAGTTATATGGCTTAGAACTGTCGTGGCTTAGGCAACCACCAAATAGTTCGAGCATTGAAGGACCTAGTTAGGTTCAATAAGCCTCGCATTTTATTTTTAAGTGAAACTATTGCGAACTCTGTTAAGATCAACGAAATAAAAACTATGTTGAAGTATGATTTTTGATGTGTTGATTGGATTGGTCGTAATGGTGGGCTGGCTATGTTTTGGATGAATGATGTTTCTGCTACTGTCACAGGATTTTCTAATAACTATATTGATCTTATTATTGACTATTCGACTACTCCCAAATGGCGTCTCACATGTTTCTATGACTTCTCGGAATCTAATAGAAAACGTGCTAGTTGGGAGCTTCTCCGTTCCCTTTCACGTCTTCATAACATGCCTTGGGCTTGTTTTGGAGATTTCAACAATCTCCTGTCCCTTAATGACAAACTAGGAGGAGTGGAGTATCCTAGCTCTTTACTGGAAGGTTTTCGCCAATGTACCACAGATTGTAATTTGATTGATATCCCTCTTCTTGGTTTTGGGTATACTTGGGAGAGAGGAAGAGACATAAACTCGCTTACTTTAGAGAGACTCGATCGCGCTTTTGTTAATGAAGACTGGATGGTTATTTTTCCTTTTCATAAGCTACATAATCTGGTGTGTGCTACTTCTGATCACAACCCTATCAAATTGGTGGCTGCACGTCGGCTCCCTGCTAAGAGGATTAGACGATTTAAATTCGAGAATAAATGGTTGGTGGAGGAAGGCTTCAGAAATGCGGCAACAACTTGCTCAACTGGCAGAAGCAGCTTGGGAGTAATTTCTCTGAGCGTATTCAAATACTTAAGAGGAACATGAATTTTGCTCGACAGAACCATCAACATGTTTCATTTTGGACGCAGAAAACTGAATTCAATCGGCTTCTGGCCCAGGAGGATATTTATTGGAAGCAACGATCCAAGATTTTTTGGATGCAGTATGGGGAGGCCAATTCAAAATATTTTCATGTGCAAGCCTCCAAAAGGAAAAGATTGAATCATATTAGTTCACTCATTGATGATAACGGTCAGTAAGTCTCGGAAGATGAGGGTATAAGCAATGTCATTCTTGACCATTTCACTCAACTTTTTTTAGCTTCAGGAGGTCCTGATTTTCGTCATTTTGCTTCTATTAATTCGGTGGTAAGTCAGGAGGATAACGACTCTCTTCTAGCACCATTACATATGGAGGAGTTCAGGAAAGTGATGTTTGATATGCATTCGGATAAGGCTCCTGGACCTGATGGTTTGAACCCGACATTTTTTAATAAATATTGGCATATAATGGGGACGGATATGTTTAACAATTGCTGCACTTGGATGGAGCAACATGAGTTTCTAGATACACTAAATGACGCGGCGATTGTTTTGATTCCCAAAAAAGATAATCCTAGTTGTGTGAAAGATCTACGGCCAATAGTTTTGTATAATGCCCTATACAAACTCATAGCCAAAGTTATCACAAACCGACTCAAAACCCTTCTCCCTAGAATAATTTCTCCCATGCAATCGGCTTTTGTCCCAGAGCGTCTCATCATTGACAATATCATGGTGGCTTTTGAAATTATACATTACATGAAGAACAAAGGGAAGGGAAAAGTTGGAGAAGCAAAATCGACATTAGTAAAGCTTATGACAGAGTCGACTGGGATTACTTACGATTTATCTTGTTAAAGTTGGGTTTGACAGAAAATGGGTGGAACTTGTTATGGTATGCGTCACTACTGTTCGTTATTCAGTGGCTTTTAATGGAACTAAAATTGGCCCTATCATTCCTAAACGTGGCCTGCGGCAAGGAGATCCGTTGTCTCCGTATTTATTTATCCTTTGTGCTGAAGGTTTATCTGCACTGCTACGGAGGAATGAAGTGTGAGGGGACATACATGGAGTTACCATTTGTCTAGGTAGTCCTAGTGTCTCCCATCTCTTTTCGCAGACGACAGTTTTATTTTCTTTCGTGCAAATGCGAAAAAAGGACAAATTATTAAGAGGATACTCGTCATATATGAAGCAGTTTTAGGGCAAGCGATCAATTATCAGAAGTTTGGTATCATGTTCAGCTCCAACACCAAACACATTGATAGGAATATTGTGGAAGTCATTCTAGGGGTAAGTTCTCCAATTGACCATGGAAGATATTTAGGTCTCCCTTCACTAATTGGGAGACAGAAAAAAGAAGTATTTACCTTCATTAAGGATCGTCTGAGCAAGTGTATTATGAGCTGGAAAAATAAGTTGTTGTTAAGATCGAGAAAAGAAGTAGTTATTAAGACAGTTGCCCAAGCTTTGCCTGCTTATTGCATGAGAGTCTTCCTTCTTCCCCGAGGAACTTGTGATGAAATCCAATAAATGATGAATTCCTTCTGGTGGGGATCGGGTACAACTAACAAAAAGAACGTACACTGGGCGAGTTGGGATCATCTTTGCGCTTTAAAAAAATATGAGGGCATGGGTTTTCGGGATCTTCATTGCTTCAACCTCGCCATGCTCTGTAAACAAGCCTGGCAGTTTGTTGCTTATCCCGACTCACTTCCGAGTAAAATCTTCAAAGCCAGATATTTCCCTTCTGGTAGCTTTCTGGATGCAAAGGAATGAGCTAATTCAAGTTTCATTTGGAGGAGCATTTATGTGGCTAAGGATTTATTGCTTTAGGGTGTTCGATGGAGACTTGGGGACGGATCCTCGATTGATGTTTTTACAGACCCCTGAATTAATGAAGCAACTAACTTTTTCATTACCTCCCCTCCTATCCAAGAGGTAGGTAATTTGAAAGTGCGAGAGCTTTTCAACAAGTCTGGTTCTGGTTGGGACGTACAACTACTAGAAGGGTTGCTAACACTTTATGACGTTAGACGGGTTTCTAGAATCCCAATTGCTTTTTCAAAACCCCCTGATCAATTGATATGGCATCATAGTCGGGACGGTTTCTACTCAGTCAAAACAAGATACAAACTGGCTCTTAGTTTGTTTACTGATATCGCTAACTGTTTTGTGGAGAAGCCTTGGAATCGTCTGTGGAACTTGCCTATTCCTCCAAAGATTAAGGATTTCACATGGTGTTGTCTTCGGGAGTTTCTTCCATGCAAACTTCGTCTCCTTCGAAAGGGGGTTACACTCATCACTGCATGCGATTATTGTGGTCACGAAGAAGATATTAAGCATGTGCTAATGGATTGTCCTGAAGCAAAAGAAATTTGGTCCTTGGTGAAATTGCGTCCTCCGAATAATGGGATTGAACACTTTCTCGTGAATATATTAGTAAACTCGCCTGAACCTAGCTTCACTCGGATTTTAGCTATGTTATGGAGCATCTGGTATCACCGAAATATCAGAGTTTGGCAAGGTAAAATTGTCCCCTCCCCTATGATTGTTAATTTCGCTGATAATTTTCTTAAAGATTGGCAGGATTCTTGGAGGATTTATGAGAGGGTTATTTTCACGTCTGGTAGCTTATGCCCTATCAGTTCTAGTTGGATTAAACCACCGGAAGGCTTTTTAAAATGCAATGTCGATGCGTCTATTTTTAAAGAAAAGAATGCTATGAGGTTTGCTGCTATGCTTAGGGACGAAAGAGGGAGTTTTGTAGTTGCTATCTCAGGTCATTATTCCTCCTTATTTGATCCAGTTATCACTGAACTTATGTCGATAAGAGAAGCACTATCGTGGTTGAAAGAAAAACAAATAGATCAAGTCATTATGGAGTTTGATTGTTTGACGACTGTTTAAGTTATCATAGCTTCGTCTTTTAATTATTCTGAGATTGGAATTTTGGCCCTTGATTGTCTTTCTCTCAAGCGACAATCCCTTCACTTGTCCTTTCAATGGACGCACAGGATTGCCAATAAGGCGGCTCACTCATTAGCCAGGGTAGCCTTATTACATGCAAACCTTCATCGCTGGAATGTTAGTCCTTCTTGTTTAGATTCTATTTTAGCTTTAGAGAGATCTGCTTGTTATGCCACAGACGGGGAAAGGCTTGTAGGATCCGGGTGTACGGGGTAGACCTGTTAGCTTGGGTTAGTTTTCGCTTAGCCTTTCTTTGTCTATGGTATTTTATTTGTTTACGTCAGAAAAAGAAGAAGAAAATATTAAATTAAGACTCAAAATAGTTAATTCAGTTCAACATGAATAATTCAAACAAACTAAAACATAATTTTGTTAAATTTTAATAAAATAACATTGTATTATTCAATAGCTAAAAAATTTCAAAGAGTGAGCCTTAGAATAATCGGTAAAGTTGCTTTTTTTTACCATAAAGTTGTAAGGTCAAGACACAAAAATGTTTAAAAAAAAAAAGACACAAAAATGGATTTTTTTTTTTGAGGGGACAAAAATGGATTATTTGTAAAATATAAAGAAAAGTCTGCGTATATTATGACCCTTCCTAAATCCTTACAAAGCGGAAAGTTTTGTGGTTTTAGTCCAATTTAATTCGTTTGCAAATAATTTTAAAATTTTATTTAATAAAAACTCCGATTAATAAAATAACCTTATCATCTCAAATTTACAAATAAATTTTGAATAATAAAAATATCATTTTTTTTCTAAAATATCCCTTTTAGGTCAAAGGCAAAATAATTAGGTTTTTATATGTGATTCAATTCTCTTTTTTGAGGTGCAAGTAGGATATGGACACCGTGAGATATAAGATAAGATGGGTGAACTAAGATATCACGTGATTAAGTTAATGTAGACAATGAATTCCTTTATCGCCTTCACAAGTAATGGGTCGGACCACCAATCAGAAGAGATATCAAACATCATCACATGTTTAATCTTTTTAAAAATAAATACGAAACACATGTAGTATGAATATTAGATATAAACTAATCAAACGCTATTTGTACGATGATTCAATTCAATTCTTAAACTTGAACTGAGCTGATTAAATCTGACTTAAACTAGTAATTTATTCTAATTATTTTAAATTATTAATTTAATTGATTTATATATTTATTTTGCATATAACTAAAATTGAATAATTTCTAATTTAGGTTTAAGAAAGTGTAGCTGCCAAACTAAGTGTAGCTGCCAAACGTCATGTCTGTCTTTAAAAAGAAAGAATTGATGGCAAAAATGGTGAATATATTATATATCTATGTATGAAATGAAAGATGACAACATAAAGTGCATAATAAAAAATTTCAATATAGCACTAATGGCATCATGCTCTTCCACGAAAGAAAGTGAAAGTTATTGAAGTATAATCAAATCTAAGCATACCAATGATTGGACAAAGTACAAAGTTATAGGGTGACACCCATTCCACTCCAGGGTTTGTAGACTGGTTATTGTTCAAAGAAGACATCCCCGATCAAATTCTCCATTACTAGCTATAATTCATTCAAGAATCTTCAGCCATGAATGTAATTTCTGCTAGCTATAATTTTGATACCAAACAAGGAAATAATGGAAAGGATTATAAGAAGTTCAATCTTAGCGTAATTTGGATATCAGCGGTTTGAATCTACTTATTTTCAACTCGTGAACTTAGCCAGTACAATTAGCTATACGATAGTACCCAATTTTTTCCATTCGGCAGTTTGATCTATGATTTATCATTCATGGATGTTGATAAAATCATTCCTTTTAGTTTAGTAATACCTTAAGATGACATAGCCTTAACCTTAAAGTTAAGGGTGAGGTTCCAACGAGGAAAGGCTTACAGTGGATACCTAGGCACCCCAAGGCGAGGAAGGGTGTAGTAAGTGATGAAATGCTTCGGAGAGTTGAGAATAAACGTAGATTTGAAGATTCCCGAATAGGTCAACCTTTCAAACTGCCGTTGAATTCATGGGCAGGTAAGACAACTTGACAAACTGAAACATCTTAGTAACTAGAGAAAAAGAAAGCAAAGAAATTCCCGTAATAATGGCGAGCGAAATGGGAGCAACCTAAACCGTGACTGCAAAAACCAGGACTTGTGAAAGCTCAATGCTACCGAAAACTCAAACGCTTCGGTTCAACAAATTCAGTCAATATTGAATATGCTTCTGAAGGTGCTTCTCAAGCCCAAACAGATCCTGGCAACGTTGTTGCAACTCAAATCACTAAAAAACAGTATAATCGGCTCATCTCACTCCTAAACCAACACATTTAACTAATATTTAAATATCTAAATTACCAAATTATGATATCATCACATAAAACAAATTGGATTTGACCAGTGAGGATTGCTCTTTTGTGATCAAAAATTCACAAATTCGAATTACGAAAATAACTTCTTTATTAAAAAAATGCAAAGGAAAGGTTGCTTATATTGATGACCCTCCCCGACTCTCGCAAAACCCTCGCGTAGTATGGAAGCCTCACAAAAGACAAATGAGATTCACATATTAGAAATTGCTAAATAAAAATAACTATGTTGGAATTTGTACTTCTCGCTTATTCTATATATAAAACAAAGAAGTTGCACTGATATAAAAATAATTTGAATACTTCTTGAAACCCCATTGTCGTACACTCCAATAACAACCTGCTGACGCAAAGCACAAAACAAGGATATACCACTCAGGCAAGCACTAATTTTACAGCAGAATTTAATATTTTTGGAAAATGGAATGTATCCCATCACAGCAATTTAATACACATTTTCAAGATCCTACGGTTGAGGTTAATCTCAAGCTCTTCGTCTTGGCCTATATAAGAAGTCATTCTGTTCACAAGTTTTGCAAAGCCATTCATATATAGTTTTGTTTTCTCTGATGTTGAGTGTAGTGTAGAGTGAGTAACTACTAGTGCTTGTGTACTGTGGGAGTTATTGGTGAGACGTAATGGGGCTCCCTGATCTCCGACCCTGAAAGAAGAGTGTGAAGGTAATAGCTATGGCTGCTAGTTCATGGACACCCATGGGTGCGCAGGAATAGCTAAATCAATTATGGGAATTGAGTGCATGCATGCGCAGGCTAAGGGTTTGCATGAGCTTGGAGACCTAGTTGCCTTCATCTTTTTGGTCTTGGAGTGAAGGGAGCTCTATGGTCTTTCTAACAATTTCTTTTTCTTTTCTTATCTTATACATATAATCATCCCCATGCATCTTATCAAATTGTCATCAATATTAAATTTTCGTAATTCTTCATTTAAAAAAAGATAATTATATGTAATACGGATTTCATATGTCATTTTAAAACTTTAAAACCTTGTGAACTAATTGTTATTGATATTATTATTAATATTGTTTCTTTGTGATTATAAAATCATAAATTTAACTTATGGAAACAGTCTTTTGGTAAAAATACAAAGAGAAAATTGTTTATATTATGATCTTCCCTATACCTCTACAAAACGGAAAGCTTTATGCATTGAGTACGCTGACTATTATTCTTAATATTGTTCTTATTCAATATTAGAATTTGTGTAAGAATTAGTAGTTTAAATTATAAACGCACCGTCTGATAGTAATCTTGATACTATGCGAGGGTTTTGCTAAGTACTGTTCGTCGATAAATACTTAGCAAATTTCCTCACAAATAGTCTTTCTAATGAATTAAATAGATGCAAGCTTAGAAATTGAACAGTAATTTTGTTTGATCCAATAAAAAATTAATAAGTTAAATCTAAGTTAATTGAATTTTAGATCGAATTAATATTTTGAAGGTTGCCCCGAACAACTTAAAATCTAGTAAAAAATAATGTCATAAAGGTGGACCCAAGGATGGATGCACATTAAAAAAATTCATATAGAATTATTATTATTTTAAATTTTGATCCCATAAAAAAATTAAAAATTGCCCCCGTTAATTTAATTGATGATAAAAAAATTAATAATACAAATTTTAGATATATTAAGATATCAAATAAAAAATAAAATCTGAGCTCATCGTTTTTTATTAAGATTACTATTATTTGGGCCCATGACTTTTTTAAATGAAAGTTTACAAATAAAAAGATAAAAATCACATGCGTAATTGACTTTTTATTGAGATTTTTTCCCCCTTTTTGTCTTTTTGGTTTCTTCTTCACCTAACTCCATGAGGACCACACCTAAAGCTTTCATCTTCTCCAAGTTGCAGGAGTTATGCCTATCGAAGTAACAAGTAATTACCAACATTTGCCATAAATTATGCATTTAAATAGTAAGTTAATCGATTCTCTATTCTTTTCACTATCTAGTTGATTGCTTTATATATATATATGAAAATTTTACTTTTTGTTTGTGTATTTCATATTTTGCATCTGTGTAAAGTATTATTCAAATAGTTTTAATTAGTTCATTCAATGAGTCATTGTAGCATTTGTAGATTTTCTTTTACTAATTAGTAAAATAATCGAAAGACATAAAAGAAGAAAATTAGTAATTCAAAACACATAGGAAGAATTCAATGATTCTCACTAATTAGAGACAAAATGGAAAGAGAGCAAATAACAATTTTTTGAACTGATGAATGAGCAATGAGACAATGAGTGCTTAAGGAAAATAAATAAAATAGGAGCTGTAGAAATATCAAATATGAAATTTATAATTAATTGAAAACAATGATGGATTGGTAAATGTAGCTTTTTTTTATAATAATGCAGTTGTTGGTTCTTAAACAAACTTTTTTTCTTACAACATTATTCTTTCTTCATGTTCTTATGTGCATTTTGTATTTGTATATCATGAAATCTTCTCTAATTACTTAACTTTGATTTCAGTTATGGTCAAATTTCTCAAAAGGCCTCTTACAAATAAGGATTCTAGGCCCAACCTCTTAAAGCATCCTCATCTATAAGTCAATTTAGATGATCTTCAGTTTGATCTAGGATTATGGAAAAAAATTTCAGATTATTATCGTAATGATCATGATAGAATACGAAGAGTTTATTTGCAAAAGGGTCCATGTCAACCTTTTAAGCATGATTTTTCATAAAGAAAACTTGGAAATATTTATCATAGATTTGTTTCATCTTAGTTTAAAGAATACACCAATTGGTTAGAGTATAGTGTTACAAAAGATGCAGCTTTTTGCTTATGTTGCTATTATTTTAGGCCGGATATTGGAAGTCAAGCAAGTGGTGATGCTTTTGTCACTGTTGGATTTAACAATTGGAAGAAAAAAGACAAATTTCATATTCATGTAAGAGGTCCTAATATATCTCACAATATAGTTTGGAAGAAATGTCAAGATTTGATAAATAAAAAATAACATATTCAAGTTGCTTATGCTAATCAATCCAACCAAGCTCGAAAGGACTATTATACCTAACTCACTGCATCAATGGATTGTGTCCAATTCCTTTTACATCAAGGATTGACTTTTCGTATTTGTGATGAATCATAGACTTCTAGTAATAACGATAATTTTCTTCAACTTTTATAATTCTTGGCTGACCATAATAAAACTATCAACAATGTTGTTTTAAACAATGCCTGCGAAAATCTCAAAAGTCATTGCTCCTGACATATAAAAGGATATTGTCAAAGCCGCTGCAATTGAAACCTCCAATGCCATTATTAATGATCTTCAAGATAGGTTATTTTCTATCCTTATTGATGAGTCTCGTGATATCTCAATCAAAGAACAATTGGCTATGGTTTTATGTTCTATGAATGCAAAAGGATGTGCGCTTGAGCGATTTATTGGTATTATTCATGTTAGTGATATCACCTCTTTATCACTTGCAATAGATGAATTGTTTTCAAAGCACGGATTGAGTATATCATCTCTACATAGGCAAGGCTACAATGGAGCTAGCAATATGTAAGGAGCAATTAATGGTTTTAAAATTAGAAAATTATTCAGCTCACTATGTTCATTGTTTCTCTCACCAATTATAATTAGCACTTGTAGCGCTGCCAAGAATCCTATACATGTTGCTTTGTTGTTTAACACAGTCTCAAGTTTATCAAATGTGGTTGGAGGTTCTTGTAAAAAAAAAGATCTTCTTCGTGAGAAGCAATTTAGTAAGATTGTTGAAGGGCTGAAAATTTGTGAACTTTCAAGTGGTAAAGGTTTACATCAAGAAACTTCTCTTCAAAGACCAGGTGACACAAGTTGGAGCACACATTATGGATCATTATCAAGCTTAATCGTGATATTTAACTCCATAGTTGATGTTCTAAAGATCATTATGGAAGAAGGCACAACTTCAGAGCAAAAAAGTGAAGCATATGCTTGGCTTGATTCTATCCAATTTTATGAATTTGTGTTTAGCTTACATTTGATGAAAAATAATCTTGGGCATCACAAATGAATTATCTTAAGCATTGTAAAGGAAGGATTAAGACATTATCAATGCAGTTTCTTTGATTAAAGTTTCCAAACAATGACTACAAATGATGAGGGATGATGGGTGGCAGTCCTTATTTGATGAAACATCTTCATTTTGTGATAACCATGATATTGCCATTCCAAATATGGATGAAAATTTTGTACATCGGGGAAGTTCAAGGCAAATGCACAAAAAATGACGAATTTGCATAATTATCAAGTGGAATTATTTTACATTGTGATTGATATGCAATTTCAAGAGTTCAACAATCGCTTCAATAAGGCAAATACCAAGTTGCTCATTTGTGTGGCATGTTTGAATCTAAGTGACTCTTTTTATGCCTTTGATAAGCAAAAATTGATTCAACTTGCTGAATTTTATCCTTCTGATTTCTCTAAAGTAGAGCTTATTACTCTTGGTGATCAACTTGACAATTATATTGTTGATATGCAATCTGATTATCAATTTTCGATATTAAATGGGATTAGTGATCTTGCCAAGAAGCTAGTTGAAACAAAAAGGGATGTTGTGTGTTTTTACTTGTGAGATTAGCTTTGATTTTGCCTATTGTTACTGCATCGGTGAAAAAAGTATTTTCTGCAATGAAGATATTGAAAAATCGCTTGCGCAATCGGATGGGAGATTCTTGGATGAATGACTATTTGATCACATATATTGAGAAAGATATCTTCAATAGTATTGACAACAAGAAAATTTCGTAGGGAACGATTGTAATAGGTTATATACTTATGTAAGAAGCTTAAGACAATGATGTAATTTTTTTTTTATCAAATGTACAAATATTTGTATCTTTTTCAGTAATGTAAGAGTACTTTAAATATTTTGCCCCCACTCAAAAAAAATTCTAAATCCATCCCTGAGTAGACCATCACATATGATTAATAACAAACATTTTTACTCTAGTATGATTAATTGTTTATTAAAGCATATTTTAATACCAAAGTTTATTTTTGTTTGAATATATTAAACTTACTTAAAGCATTCATGTATGAGATTGTGTAATGTTTGCAGCTTCTATCTATATGTGTGCTTTAGGCAATACATTAGTCAGGTTCAACAGGCTAAACTATGTGGATTGGTCCGAACAAATTCAGTCTCAACAAGGTGTTATAGGTTTGGACTTAACAATAGTTTTGGATAAAAAGCTTACAGTCATTACTAAAACCAATAAGCAGCTGACAAATCTTTTTATGAGGCTTGGGAGCATTCAAATAAGGTAAGCTTGAACTTGATGTAGATGAAGATTGCTAAAAACATTAAGTCAACAATGCCTAAAGCGAACAATGCAAGGAAGTTTATGATGAAGATAAAAGATTACTCCCAATCAAACTTAAGTCCATTGTAGGGAATCTAACGAGTGAGTTGATGACTAAAAAGTTTGATTAATCACAGCCTATTCATGATCATGTGACATGCATGGCAAATCTAGCAGCTAAACTAAAATTGATGGATGTGGATGTAAGTGAGTTTTTTATTGTTTAGTTAATCATGGACTCATTTTCTCTCGAGTTTAGTCAATTTTAAATGAATTATAACATCCTTAAAGAAAAATGTAACTTTGAAAAAATTAAAGATACGTCAGTTCAAGAGGAAGTGAAGTTGAAGAAGATAACGAAGCACTCTATCTCACATTTCATGATAGAGCAAGTAATAGTAAAGTTAAACTATGTAAGAAAGACAAAAGGAAGGATAAATCAATGAGGGTCAAATCAATAAGGAACATAAGTGCTACTTCTGTAAGAAAATTGGTCATTTCGTAAAAAATTATCCGAAAAGAAAGACTCGATTAAAAGAAACGCATACACTGCATTTTAGTATATTTCAAATAAAAGATTATTGAAATATCTAATAATATTTGGTAGTTAAATTTTGGTGCAACTACTCATTTAATTTAATATATTTATCTTAAATTATAAATTTAGATATAATTTAGATCAAATTTTAATTAAATCAAACCAAATTTAAGTATTGAATTAAAATTGTCATTTCAATAATATTTAATTAACCTACATGTGATGTTTTCATTATTATTTTTAATAAAAGTTGTATTTTTCAAAAATTTAAAAATTATGAAAAAATATAACTTTAATGAACCAATTTAATTTTTAATTATTAAAAATAATAATTATAGTATTAGTATTAGAACTAGCGAGTCCATCCACGCTGATAGGTCTGGATTTGAGCTTAGAAGATGCAAATCGTCGGAAAACTGCAACAAAATCTTCGAAGATCTATGACCAACTATTAAAGGAATTTGTCTGTGTAACATCCCATCATGGATAGGAAGGATAAAATAGTAATTTGGAACTGGTTATGGGTGTCTAAGATTGGCTTGGCATATTCATGCATACACATACACGTAAATAGTGACTTTTGCACATGTAAATGCTTGTACATGCATTCATGAC
>JANVCQ010000004.1:3489749-3503076 GCA_025531925.1 Erythroxylum plowmanianum
CTTCACGTTGGTAGATCTTTGTATTTGCATGGGAGTCTCTTACATGCAGATGGATCGGGCTTGGGCCTTGGGTGTGAAACTAACCTTTGAAGAATGGATTGATCAGCCCACAAGTCGTTTTTAATGGGTCTAGGCCCTGAACAGCCGACCCGACCAGAGCGTATTCAAATACTTAAGAGGAACATTAATTTAACTCGACAGTACCATTAACATGTTTCATTTTCGACGCAGAAAACTGAATTCAATCAGCTTCTGGCTCAGGAGGATATTTATTGGAAGAAACGATCAAAGATTTTTTGGATGTAGTATGGGAAAGCCAATTTAAAATATTTTCATACGCAAGCCTCCAAAAGGAAAAGATTGAATCATATTAGTTCACTCATTGATGATAACGGTCAGCAAGTCTCGGAAGATGAGGGTATAAGCAATGTCATTCTTGACTATTTCACTCAGTTTTTTTCAGCTTCAGGAGGTTCTAATTTTCGTCATTTTTGCTTCTATTAATTCGGTGGTAAGTCAGGAGGATAACGACTCTCTTTTAGCACCATTACAGATGGAGGAGTTCAGGAAAGTGATGTTTGATATGCATCTGGATAAGGCTCCTAGACCTGATGGTTTGAACTCAGCTTTTTTTTTTTCAGAAATGTTGGCATATAATAGGGACGGATATCTTTAACAATTATTGCACTTGGATGGAGCAACATGAGTTTCCGGATACATTAAATGACGCGGTGATTGTTTTGAAAGATCTATGGCCAATAGCTTTGTGTAATGTCCTATACAAACTCATAGCCAAAGTTATCACAAACCGACTCAAAACCCTTCTCCCTAGAATAATTTCTCCTATGCAATCGGTTTTTATCCCAGGGCATCTCATCACTGACAGTATCATGGTGGCTTTTGAAATTATACATTATATGAAGAACAAAGGGAAGGGAAAAGTTGGAGAAGCAACTCTTAAAATCGACATTAGTAAAGCTTATGACATAGTCGACTGGGATTACTTATGGTTTATCTTGTTAAAGTTGGGTTTTGACAGAAAATAGGTGGAGCTTGTTATGGTGTGCGTCACTAATGTCTGTTATTCAGTGGCTTTTAATGGAACTGAAATTGGTCCTATCATTCCTAAGCGTGGCCTACGGTAAGGAGATCTGTTGTCTCTGTATTTATTTATTCTTTGTGCTGAAGGTTTATCTGCACTACTACAGAGGAATGAAGTGCAAGGGGGCATACATGGAGTTACCATTTGTCTAGGTAGCGTCTCCCATCTCTTTTTCGCAGACGACAATTTTCTTTTCTTTTTTGCAAATGCGAAAGAAGGACAAAATATTAAAAGGATACTCGCCATATATGAAGCAGCTTCAGGGTAAGTGATCAATTATCAAAAGTTTGATATCATGTTTAGCTCCAACACCAAACACATTGATAGGAATGCTGTGGAAGCCATTCTAGGGGTAAGTACTCCAATTGACCATGGAAGATATTTAGGTCTTCCTTCGCTAATTGGGAGACAGAAAAAACAAGTATTTGCCTTCATTAAGGATCGTCTCAGCAAGCGTATTATGAGCTGAAAAATAAGCTGTTGTCAAGATTGGGAAAAGAAGTAGTTATTAAGACAGTTGCTCATATTATAAATTTAGCCTTATGATTAATATAATCCGATTTCTAAACATTTAATCAACCAGAATCACACGCAGATCGAATAAACAATGATATATGTTTAAACAAGAACACTAACCTTAATCCATTACACAGCGGAAGCGTAAACAGCAATATTTGATGGATTTGTGTTCTTCCAAGTTAAGATTCAGAAATCGAATGTTTTCTCCTTATGGAACAAAAAAAACTTAACACAATCTTTTTTTAGAGAAAATGTCAAGAAGTGAGTCTAACTTGGGGACCACAACCTATTTATAGTCATCTATTGACTTATGGGCCATTGTGGGCCCATTAACCACAATGACTTGTAATGAGCTTCTACGCATTAGGCCCATACTAATAATTAATTAATATTTCTGTAGGCCCAATTAATTTACTATAGTTAGATCACATTTTATTAGGCCTATAACCGAGATAGAAATCTACGTACATATATTTATACACGTGGCCCATAAAATTCTAACAACCCAAGCTTTGCTTGCTTATTGCATGAGCGTCTTCCTTCTTTCCCGAGGAACTTGTGATGAAATCCAAAAAATGATGAATTCCTTCTGTTGGGGATTGGGCACAACTAACAGAAAGAACGTACAATGGGTGAGCTGGGATCGTCTTTGTTCTCTAAAAAAATATGGGGGCATGAACTTTCGGAATCTTCATTGCTTCAACCTTGCCATGCTCTGTAAACAAGCCTGGTGGTTTATTGCTTATCACGACTCACTTCCGAGTAAAATCTTCAAAGCCAGATATTTTTTTTCTGGTAGCTTTCTGGATGCAAAGGAACGGGCTAATTCAAGTTTCATTTGGAGGAGCATTTATGCGGCTAAGGATTTATTGCTTCAGGGTGTTCGATGGAGACTTGGGGACGGATCCTCGATTGATGTTTTTACAGACCCCTGGATTAATTTAGCAACTAACTTTTTCATTACCTGCCCTCCTATCCAAGAGGTAGGTAATTTGAAAGTGCGAGAGCTTTTCAACAAGTTTGGTTCTGGTTGGGACATACAACTACTAGAAGGGTAACTAACACCTTATGACGTTAGACGGGTTTCTAGAATCCCAATTGCTTTTTCAGAGCCCCCTGATCAATTGATATGGCATCATAGTCAGGACGGTTTCTACTCAGTCAAAACAGGATACAAACTGGCTCTTAGTTTGTTTACTGATATCGCTAACTGTTTTGTGGAGAAGCCTTGGAATCGTCTGTGGAATGCCTATTCTCCAAAGATTAAGGATTTCACATGGCGTTGTCTTTGGGAGTTTCTTCCATGCAAACTTCGTCTCCTTTGGAAGGGGGTTACGCTCATCACTACATGCGATTATTGTGGTCACGAAGAAGATATTAAGCATGTGCTAATGGATTGTCCTAAAGTAAAAGAAATTTGGTCCTTGGTGAGCTTATGTCCTCCGAAAAATGGGATTGAACACTTTCTTGTGAATATATTAGTAAACTCGCCTGCACCTAGCTTAACTTGGATTTTAGCTATGTTATGGAGCATCTGGTATCACCGAAATATTAGAGTTTGGCAAGGTGAAATTGTCCCCTCCCCTATGATTGTTAATTTTGTTGATAATTTTCTTAAAGATTGGCAGGATTCTCAGAGGATTTATGAGAGGGTTATTGTCATGTCTGGTGGCTTATGCCCTATCAGTTCTAGCTGGATTAAACCACCAGAAGGTTTTTTAAAATGCAACGTCGATGTGTCTATTTTTAAAGAAAAGAACGCTACGGGGTTTGCTGCTGTACTTAGGGACAAAAAAGGGAGTTTTGTAGCTGCTATTTCAAGTCATTATTCCTCCTTATTTGATCCAGTTATCGTTGAACTTATGTCGATAAGAGAAGCACTATCGTGGCTGAAAGAAAAACAAATAGATCAAGTCATTGTGGAGTCTGATTGTTTGACGGCTGTTTAAGCTATCATAGCTTTGTCTTTTAATTATTATGAGATTGGAATTTTGGCCATTGATTGTCTTTCTCTCAAGCGACAATTCCTTCACTTTTCCTTTCAATGGACGCGCAGGATTGCCAATAAGGCGACTAACTCATTAGTCAGAGTAGCTTTATTACATTCAAACCTTCATCGTTGGAATGTTAGTCCTTCTTGTTTATATTCTATTTTAGCTTTAGAGAGATCTGCTTGTTATGCCACAGACAGGGAAAGGCCTGTAGGATCCGAGTGTATGGGGTAGACCTGTTGGCTTGGGCTAGTTTTCGTTTAGCCTTTCTTTGTCTACGATATTTTATTTGTTTACGTTAAAAAAAGAAGAAGAAAAAATTAAATTAAGACTCAAAATAGTTAATTCGGTTCAACATGAATAATTCAAACAAACTAAAACATAATTTTGTTAAAATTTAATAAAATAACATTGTTTTATTCAATATCTAAAAAATTTCAAAGAGTGAGCCTTGGAATAATCGGTAAAGTTGCTTTTTTTTACTATAAAGTTGTAGAGTCAAGACACAAAAATGGATTATTTGTAAAATATAAAGAGAAGTCTGCGTATATTATGACCCTTCCTAAATCCCTACAAAACGGAAAGTTTTGTGCTTTTAGTCCAATTTAATTCGTTTGCAAATAATTTTAAATTTTTATTTAATGAAAAACTCCGATTAATAAAATAACCTTATCATCTCAAATTTACAAATAAATTTTGAATAATAAAAATATCATTTTTTTTCTAAAATATCCCTTTTAGGTCAAAGGCAAAATAAATAGGTTTTTATATGTGATTCAATTCTCTTTTTTGAGGTGCAAGTAGGATATGGACATCGTGAGATATAAGATAAGATGGGTGATCCAAGATATCATGTGATTAAGTCAACCTAGACCATGAATTCCTTTACCACCTTCACAAGTAATGGTCGGACCACCTATCAGTAGAGATATCAAACATCATCACAGGTTTAATCTTTTTTAAAAATAACGAAGAAACACATGTAGTATGAATATTAGGCATGAAGTAATCGAACGTTATTTGTAAGATGATTCAATTCAGTTCTTAAATTTGAATTGAGCTGATTAAATCTGACTTAAACTAATAATTTATTATAATTTTTTAAAATTATTAATTTAATTGATTATTATATTTATTTTGCATATAACTAAAATTGATTAATTTCTAATTTAGGCTGCCAAACTAAGTGTAGCTGCCAAACTTCATGTCTGTTAGAATTATATACTAATAGGTTGGTAGTTAAGTTAGTTAGACATATCAGTTACGTTAGTTATCGTTCATTTCATTCAGACTTTCCGTATAAATACTTCTAACTCTCGGTGAGATGAAATAATAAGAATTCTTCTAAGTTTTCTATTATGGTATCAGAGCTAGCTTTTGGGAGTAAGTTAGACTTTTTGTTAGAAATGCCTAACTCACCTCCAAAAGTTAGCTCAAGAGAGAGAGGTTTGCACACTATTATAAATTGTTAAATGCTTTCATAGTTGTTCGATGTGAGATTCCTGACATACCCCCTCAGTCCAGAGCAGGACTGGATATCTGATGGACATATTGGGCAAAAGGACATAACCGAGCACCGCTCTAAACCATCGAGACAAACTGGCTCTGCTACCATGTTAGAAAGGCTTAACTCACCCCCAAATTTTAGCTCTGATATCATGTTAAAAGTGCCTAACTCACCCCCAAAAGCTAGCTCTGATACCATGTTAAAAGTGCCTAACTCACCCCCAAAAGCTAGCTCAAGAGGGAGAGGTTTGCACACTATTATAAATTGTTAAATGCTCTCATAGTTGTCTGATGTGGGATTCCTAACAATGACTGTCTTTAAAAAGAAAGGATTGATGGAAAAAATGGTGAATAAATTACATATCTATGTATGAAATGAAAGATGACAACAAAAAGTGCATAATAAATCAATGTAGCACTGATGGCATTATGCTTCCACGAAAGAAGGTGAAAGTTATTGAAGTATAATCAAATCTAAGCATACCAATGATTGGACAAAGTACAAAGTTATAGGGTGAAACCCATTCCACTCCAGGGTTTGTAGACTGGTTATTGTTCAAAGAAGAGATCCCCAATCAAATTCTCCATTGCTAGAATAATATCACGATTTGTAAACTGCTTCTTGAAATTCCTGTTTGTACGTGTGGTGATGTAAGTGTCATAGCAAAAATACAAGAAGATCAGAGAGTTATTCAACTTCTTATGGGGCTTAATGATTCCTATGTTGTGATTAGAGGTCAGATATTGATGATGCAACCTATTCCTAACATTGCTTCTGTTTACTCAATTCTTATTCATGAAGATGAAGAAAGGGAGATCTCTTCTTCTGCTCAATTCATTCAAGAGTCTTCAGCCATGAATGTAATTTCTGCTAGCTATAATTCTGATACCAAACAAGGAAATAATGGAAAGGATAATAAGAAGTTCAATCTTAACGTAATTTGGATGTCAGCGGTTTGAGTCTGCTTATCTCCAACTTGTGAACTTAGCCGATATAATTATCTATACGATAGCACCCAATTTTTCCTATTCGGCAGTTCGATCTATGATTTATCATTCATGGACGTTGATAAGATCTTTCCTTTTAGTTTAGTAGCACCTTAAGATGGCATAGCTTTAATCTTAAAGTTAAGGGCGAGGTTCCAACGAGGAAAGGCTTACGGTGGATACCTAAGCACCCAGAGATGAGGAAGGGTGTAGTAAGTGACGAAATGCTTCGGAGCGTTGAGAATAAGCGTAGATTCGAAGATTCTCGAATAGATCAACCTTTCAAACTGCTACTGAATCCATGGGCAGGCAAGAGACAACCTGACGAACTGAAACATCTTAGTAACTAGAGAAAAAGACAGCAAAAACGATCTCCGTAGTAATGGCGAGTGAAATGAGAGCAGCGTAAATCGTGACTGCAAAAAGTCAGGACATGTGAAAGCTCAATGCTACCGAACTAATGGCCTTCCTTCAGATTTTAAGTTCACCAAATTCAAACGCTTCAGTTCAGCAAATTCAGTCAATATTCAATATTCTTCTGAAGGTGCTTCTTAAGCCCAAACAGATCCTGGCAACGTTGTTGCAACTCAAATCACTATAATCGGCTCATCTCACTCCAAAACCAACACATTTAACTAATATTTAAATATCTAAATTACCAAATTATGATATCACATAAAACAAATTGGATTTGACCGGTGAAGATTGCTCTTTTGTGATCAAAAAATCACAAGTTCGAATTACGGAAATAATTTCTTTATTCAAAAAATGCAAAAGAAAGGTTGCTTATATTGATGACTCTCCCTAACTCTCGCAAAACTCTTGCGTAGTATGGAAGCCTCACAAAAGACAAATGAAATTCATATATTAGAAATTGCTAAATAAAAATAACTATGATGGAATTTGTACTTCTCGCTTATTCTATATATAAAACAAAGAAGTTGCACTGATATAAAAATAATTTGAATACTTCTTGAAACCCCATTGTCGTACACTCCAATAACAACCTGCTGACGCAAAGCACAAAACAAGGATATACCACTCAGGCAAGCACTAATTTTACAGCAGAATTTAATATTTTTGGAAAATGGAATGTATCCCATCACAGCAATTTAATACACATTTTCAAGATCCTACGGTTGAGGTTAATCTCAAGCTCTTCGTCTTGGCCTATATAAGAAGTCAATCGATTCACAAGTTTTGCAAGCCATTCGTATATAGTTTTGTTTTCTCTGATGTTGAGTGTAGTGTAGAGTGAGTAAGTACTAACGCTTATGTATTACGGGAGTTATTGGTGAGACGTAATGGGGCTCCCTGACCTCCGACGCTGAAAGAAGATTGTGAAGGTAATAGCTATGGCTGCTAGTTCATGGACACCCATGGGTGCGCGGGAATAGCTATATCAATTATGGAAATTGAGTGCATGCATGCGCAGGCTAAGGGTTTGCATGAGCTTGGAGACCTAGTTGCCTTCATCTTTTTGGTGGTGGAGTGAAGGGAGCTCTATGGTCTTTCTAACAATTTCTTTTTCTTTTCTTTTCTTATACATATGATCATCACCATGCATCTTATCAAATTGTCATCAATATTAAATTTTCGTAATTCTTCATTTAAAAAAAGTTAATTATATGCAATAAGAATTTCATATGTCATTTTAAAACTTTTTGTGAGCTAATTGATATTGATATTATTCTTAATATTGCTCATTTGTGACTATAAAATCATATGTTTAACTTACGGAAACAGTCATTTTGTAAAAATATAAAGTGAAAGTTGTGTACATTATGATCTTCCTTAGACCTCTACAAAACGGAAAGCCTTGTGTACTGGGTACGTTGTTTATTATTCTTAATATTGTTCTTAGTCAATATTAGAATTTGTGTAAGAATTAGTAGTTGAAATTGTAAACGCACCGTCTAATAGTAACCTTGATACTATGCGAGGGTTTTGCTAAGTATTGTTCGTCGATAAATACTTAGCAAAATTTCCTTACAAATAGTCTCTCTAATGAATTAAATAGATGCAAACTTGGAAATTGAACAGTAATTTTGTTTGATTCGTTAAGTTAAGTCTAAGTTAATTGAATTTTAGATTGAATTAAAATTTTGGCCCCAACAACTTAAAATCTGGTAAAAAATAATGTCATAAAGGTGGACCATCGCATATGATTAATAACAAACATATTTACTCGAGTATGAATAATTGTTTGTTAAAGCATATTTTAATACCAAAGTTTATTTTTTGTTTGAATCTGTTAAACTTACTTAAAGCATTCATGTATAAGCTTGTGTAATGTTTGCAGCTTCTACTTATATGTTTGCTTTGGGCAATCCATTAGTCAAGTTCAATAGGCTAAACTATGCGGATTGGTCCAAGCAAATTCACTATCAACAAGGTGTTAAAGATTTGGACTTTACAATAGTTTTGGATAAAAAGCTTGCAATCATTACTAAAACCAATACAAAAGCTGACAAGTCTTTTCACGAGGCTTGAGAGCATTCACATAAGGTAAGCTTGAACTTGATGCAGACGAAGATTGTTGAAAATATTAAGTCATCAATGCCTAAAGCGAACAATGCAAGGAAGTTTATGATGAAGATAAAAGATTACTCCCAATCATACTTAAGTGAAACACCAAAGCCTTCTAGAGCCCAAACTTTCATTTCTCCTACCCGTTGTCTGCCTTGCTTAGCTCTTCCTCTAAGGGGTTGTTGTGTAACAAGTGCATAATGTCCACTGGACCGATCATATATTTTATCATCAACTTGATGAATTAATTTCAAGATATAAGGTTTTCCTACTATAATAGGTTGCTCAAAAGGATTTCCTGTTCTTCCATCAAATATTCTACTTTTTTTCTGGATACCCAGGTTCAAATACCCATGGATTTGCTATTTGCTTACTGGCTTCATATAATTCAGGTCTTAGAGAAAATCCATCTATTCTCAACCTCCAGTAAAAATAAAAAAATTTGATCTATTTATAATCCTCTATTAATTGAATTAATGGATCGTCCAATTGGAAATAATAAGAAAATGCATAGGTCATTAAAAGAAGTTCTAATATAGAAATATACATAGTATACCGCCTAATTATCTTATTCCTCTATGAGGGAAAAAGAAAATTAAAGAACCCGCGGATATCGGTAAAACTACAAATGTGTTCAAAAGTAGAAGTTTTTTTCCTAATGAACCGATATTCAAAACAATGCCACTCTCCATTCCTTTCTCGATTAAAATGCCTATTTTCTAAATTCTCATAGGGCCCCCCAGAATTCTTTCCAGAGCCTGTTAAATAATTTTAATTTATTCTATCATTTCACCAATTCAGACTAAATAACGAGCTAATGCATCGCCTTCTTTTTGCCACTGGATTTTCCAATCAAATTCATCGTAACACTCATAATAATCAACTTTATGAAGATCCCACTGCCCCCCAAAAGCTCGTAGCATTGGTTCGGATAACCCCCAATTTATTGCTTCCTCTGCACCAACAATACTTATTCCTTCAACCCGTTCTAAAAAAATAGGATTTCGTGTAATAAGTTTATGATATTCCGCAATGTCTGTTAAAACATAATCGTAGAAATCCAAACATTCATCTATCCAGCCATGAGGTAAATCAGCAGCTACTTCTCCGATACGAAAATAATTATGCATCATTCTCATACCGATGGCAGCTTCGAATAAATCATATACTAACTCTCTTTCTCGAAAAAGAAACTAATAAGTTTAAATAAGAAGCAATATAAAATAAACCAAATTTAACATCTGAATATTCAGTTTGATAACCTGCTACTAATTCTTTTTCTGCTTATAGTAAATCAAAGGGTAATCTCTCACATTCTGCTAGAGAAGAAATTAAAAAAATAATAAACCCTATAGGTTGACTCAACAAATTCCACCCCCAAAAACCATTGTAGGAAACTTAATAAGTGAGATGATGATTAAAAAGTTTGATTAATCACAGCCTACGTATGATCATGTGACATGCATGGCAAATCTAGAAGCTAAACGGAAATTGATAGATATGGATGTAAGTATTTTATTGTTTAGTTAATCATGAACTCATTTCCTCTCAGCAAATTCTAGGTGAATTACATCCTTAAAGAAAAATGTAACTTTCAAAAAATTAAAGATACGTTTAGTTCAAGAGAAGGAGAGGTTGAAAAAGATGACGAAACACTCTTATCTCACATTTTATGATAGAGTGTGAAACAACAAAGTTAAACCATGTAAGAAAGACAAAAGGAAGGATAAATCAATGAAGGTCAAATCAATAAGGAACATAATGCAAAAAAAATTAGTCACTCCATGAAAAATTGGCTGAAAAGAAAGGCTCAATTAAAGAAAAATGCATACAAATATATTTTAGTATATTTCGATTCAAATCTTATTGAAATGTTTAATAATATTTGGTAGTTAAATTTTGGTGCAACTATTTATATAATTTAATATATTTATCTTAAATTATAAATTTAGATCAAATTTTAATTAAATTGAACCAAATTTAAGTATTGAATTAAAATTATTGTTTCAATAATATTTAATTAACCTACATGTGATGTTTTCATTATTATTTTTAATAAAAATTGTATTTTTCAAAATTTTAAAAATTATTTAAAAAATTAATTTAATGAACCAATTTAATTTTTAAATATTAAAAAAATAATTATAGTAATAGTATTAGAACTAGCGCCTCCATCTAGACTGATAGGCCTGGATTTGAGTTTAGAAATGCAAATCGCCGGAAAAATGCAACCAATCTTCGAAGATCGGAGAAGATCTATGACCAACTATTAAAGGAATTTGTCTGTATCACTCTTGCGTAATTTGGCTACTGATAATCTCTACTGGATTTTCCACTCAGACATAAAATCTACAAATGGGCGGCCTCCATAGTCACTCCTCCTTCCAAATGCCAACCGTTTACTTTAAAATCTATGATCACATATTGCCTTGAAATCTTCTAGCCCAGGTATTCTGGCCCTACTTTGTGCTATGAGATTTGAATCATCTATTTATGATGAGTCTTACATAAATGAATGACCCAAATCTTATGACATAAGATAGAGTCAGAGTACTTGGGTCAGAGGATCAGCTATCTCACAGATCTCCATCACTCTCCCAATTTAATGACTCTGACTTAACGGGAGACTCTTCCCATTATATAAGGCCCATTTTGGTCACTAACATGCCAAGTGATTGATGTTATGCTTTGTGTTACAGGTCCAGGTTTTGACGGGTTCAGAGTCGAAGCTTAACTATAAAGTCTTACTAGTGATTGATGTTGTGCTTTGTGTTCCAGGTCCAGGTTTTGACGGGTTCAGAGTCGAAGCTTAACTATAAAGTCTTACTAGTGATTGACGTTGTGCTTTGTGCTCCAGGTCCAGGTTTTGACGGGTTCAGAGTCGAAGCTTAGATATAAAGTCTTCTCTCACCGTTCACCTTCACCGACGTTAGGCCCAAAGTCCTCCTATGATCTTGGAACGGGGAAGATTTAAACCGGTCATTGCGTCATTTCATACGTCACCTCGTTGGTTTTGTGCGGTTTGCAACTTTATGTAAGAGAAGGAAAGTAAGTAACGTGGAAGAAAATGTTTGGTCTTGACAGATTAAAGAAAAAAGTTTAAAAGATTTGGTGAGTTGGTAAGGAGCTTTTCTGGGTTAAATAAGGTCGCAGGTTCGAACCTCCCTCATATATGAAGCTATTTAAAACTTAAAGTCAGAGCTTTACCTCCCGCAAGGGACCTATCCTGTACAAGCGAAGATTAGTCTAGGTGTGAATGACTTAAAGATACTTTCTTATAATTGAAACTTACCTAGGAAGATTAGTCTAGATATGAATGACTTAAAGGTACTTTTTTATAATTGAAACTTATCTAAGACACCTCGTGGGTAAAAAAAATAAGAAACAAAAAATAAAAAAAGTCAAAACAATGATGTGGGTAGAATTGGAAGAATTTGTGAGCAATTTTCAATTATAAATACGTTGATTATTATTATTATTTTAAAATATTTGTTGAATAAACACATATAATTATATATATTTTTATTAACAGGGAGATTGTTTCGATAGACCTATAATTTATTCGATTGAATTATATTAAAAACAGTTTCTCTATTAATAAAAATAAAGTTACAAATTATTGGACTTCTCTAAACTTCGCACTTAGCATAATTTCAAGTGGGTGTTAATGACGATGATATATATCTTTTTTTTTTTCCAGAATTTTATCTAAACATTTTTTTTTACTTATTCACATTATATTATCTTATTATTTAGGAATTAGGTCATAATTTTATATTAATGATTAAAAAATGTAACCGACTTAACCTAAAAAATCTTAATTTGTCTAACTTTTTGGTTCAATTTATTTTAATAATTTTTATTATTAAAAATTGATTAATTTATTAATTAATTATCCTAATTTTGAAAATCAATAAATTATTATAAACTAAAATTAATTAATTAATTTTTTATTAATAATATTACTCAATTAAACATCGAATTTCTATAATAACAATCTCTTTTATTCATATCTTTAATTTTTAATTTTATTTAACCTTTACTAATTTTATCTTTTGAAATTTCTACACTTTATTCTTTTTTTTTCTTTATCGGTTTACTTTTGTTTCAGTTTTTAGAAGATTTAGTTTGTCGAATGAATGATGCAAATTGTTCCCAAACTGAAGTTCGGGGACCACTAACACGAGAGAACGCATAAAATGGGATCAACGACTGATTTAGTACCTCGTCTTATCAATTACAATCTTCTATAACATTTCTTAAGGATAAGATGAGCATATGGGTGGACTGCGTGTTACGTATAATAATTCACTTATTTTAAAAATCCTATTGAATGAATTCAATAATTGATTAAATAATTAATTCAAGTTTTTTACCAGAACTCTATCAATTTCATTATCTTAAGAAAATTTAAATTAAAGAAAAATATAAAAATATTTATACGATCTTTAAATCTAATTTAAAACGATTTGATTTCATTCAAATTAAATTAAAATTTTCAAAATTAAATTGGATTTAAAATTTATTAATTTAATTTGACTTGAATAATATTATTTTATTTAAATTGAATTTAAATTAAATAATAACATTTTATTTATTATTGATTTAACTCTATCTTTTGTATAGAATTACGTTAGGCTTACCCTTCTTTAGGTTTCTAATAGCCCACTTTAAAGATTGCTCCTAAATATAA
>JANVCQ010000004.1:3503176-3519260 GCA_025531925.1 Erythroxylum plowmanianum
CTTTATGTAAGAGAAGGAAAGTAAGTAACGTGGAAGAAAATGTTTGGTCTTGACAAATTAAAGAAAAAAGTCAACAAAGTTGTGGGTACAATTGGAAGAATTTGTGAGCAATTTTTAATTATAAATACGTTGATTATTATTGTTATTTTAAAATATTTGTTGAATAAACACATATATATTGCCATATCACGCAACCTTATTCTATTAGACACACACACACATATATATATATATATATTAAAATATTTGTTGAATAAATATATGTATAGTTTGATAGCACGGAATTTTATTTTTATTAATAAAGAAATTATTTCTGATAGACCTATTATATATATATATTTTTATTTATTTATTTATATTTATATTTTCTATTAATAAGAATAAAATTACGTACTATTGAATTTTTCTAAATTCTACACTTCAGCAAGATTTTAATTGGGTATTAATGACCACGACACACATCTTTATTTTCTTCCTGAATTTTATCTAAACATTTTTTTTACTTATTCACGTGATATTATCTTATTATTTAAGAATTAGGTCATCATTTTATATTAATGATTTAATATTTATCTATTAATGATTAAAAAATACAACCGGTTTAATTGTAAAAATTTTAATTTATTTAACTTTTTGGTTCAATTTTTAACTTTTTTGTTAAATTTATTTTAATAATTCTTATTATTAAAATTTGATTAATTAATTAATTAATCTATTTTTGAAAATCAATAAATTATTATAAAATAAAATTAATTAATTAACTTTTATTTAATAATATTATTCGATTAAACATCCAATTTTTATAATAACAATCTCTTTCATTCATATTTTTAATTTTTTAATTTTATTTAACCTTTACAAATTTTATCAATTTGAAATTTCTACACTTTATTTTTTTTCTTTATCGGTTTACTTTTGTTTCAGATTTAGTTTGTCGAATGAACGATGCAAATTGTTCCAAACTAAAGTTCGGGGACCACTAACACTAGAGAACCCATAAACAGGATCAACGACTGATTTCGTACCTCGTCTTGTCAATTACAATCTTCTATAAAATTTCTTAAGGATAAGATGAGCATATGAGTGGACTGCGTGTTACGTATAATAATTCACTTATTTAAAAAATCCTATTCAATGAATTCATTAATTGATTAAATAATTAATTAATGTTTTTACCAGAACTCTATCAATTTCATTATCTTAAGAAAATTTACATTAAAAAATATATATAATATTTATGCGATCTTATTTATCCTAAATAGCCTCATCTTGTAGTATCGTCATGATACATTACTTATAGTCTCAATTAATTATCAGAAAATAAGTTGAGTACAAGATCTCATGTTCAAATTTCTGCAGCAATAATATGAGAGTTCATCCAATGTGATGACTCTTTGTAGGCACCAAACATTGGATTACTTTTCTGAAAAGCTAAAAATGATATCAAACCATAATTTACCTCTTCACTACTGCGATGAATTTCGTCATAATCTACCAAAAAACGATAATATTCTATACATATTCAATAATTAATCACTTATTTATTCATCACCATAAGAGGACGATCTGAACGGCCACAATTCTTCTAGAGTCTAGACCCTGCAACGAACCGTAGGATTCAACAGAATATGTTATGTAGCTGGCTCACGAGTCACGACAGTTGCCTTTCTTTAACAATGTTGTTCCAAGTTAGAGATTTTTGGTTAGATATCATATAATAGAAAACGTACTTAGCCAACTTCGACACAGCCACGTTAACTGACTTTTTAGTTTTCAACGAGTAATTAATGACGCATCCGAACAAATCAGACCACATCGCTATAAGATTAACGTATCGAAGCTCCGAATTCTTCAGACCATATTATTAGGATCGGACATCACTTTGCTACTGTTAGGGTTTCGATTTCTCTTCCTTCTTCGAAGTTCGTTCCTTTTCTTTGCTTTTGGTGTATTTTGTTTTTTGGTTTTAGAGAGACCGAAAAAGAAGAATTCATGAAAGGTCCGAATACGGATCTATTCGACCCGAGAACGGAGATGGACTCCGATGATTCGCGTGCGGCTTCTTCTTCTGATGGTGATTTCGGCTTTGCCTTCAACGATAGTAATTTCTCTGACCGGCTTCTTCGGATTGAGATTATGGGTGGACCGGCCGATAATAAGACCGTCGGCGATGGTTGCACTAGCATAGCCGATTGGGCCCGTCACCGTAAGCGGCGGAGAGAGGATGTCAAGAAGGATAATGGTTTGTGTGCTTTTATTCACTTCCTGTCTTTTCTTTTTAATTTTTTTTGGTGGTAATCTTTTGGTTTCTGGAGAAATTTGAGGTTAAGATAGAGTTTTGATGTTTAGGGTTTTTCTTAATTTTGCGGTTCTTGAACAGTTTCTTAGTCTTTCTTTGAGATATAACAAAATTAGGGCATAGAATTAGAACGTATAGAAATGTTGTTTGGCAGCTTAACTCTAGTATGCAGTTTGCATTTCTACAATGATCAGAAAAGAGGTTTATTCCTGAGTTTTGCTTGAAACTAACATTTAATAAAATTCGTTCATTTTTCTTGTAACAGATAAAATTGCATAGTTAAGTTGGAAAATCTTATAGGCTTAGTGACAGAGATTGGGATGATTAGGAAGTCCAATTTTTTAAACTTCGGTAGCTCTTTGTAATGTGATCAATAATATGGTTTCAGCTGCAGCAGATCTCTCAATAGGTGCAGAGGAGCAGATATTAACATGCAACCAGCCTGATATGGATGAGTGTGTGGGTAGTGAGATTCAAGATGAGGACGCAGTAGCAATGATAGAAGAAATACCCCCTGGTACTCGCTAAATACTTTTGCCTAGTTGTTGATTTAAGACTGGACCCATAATTCATTGTTTCAAAACCAGACGATTGGCTGATTTGCTATTGCCTTGATATAAAGACTCAAAGAAAGATCATTATAAAACTCTTTCTTTTATTTGAACAAAGGTTGTAATTACGTTAACAATGCAAAATATATTTATTTATTCTTAAAACAATATCTGGTATCAATTGTCATATGCTCTATAGATTAAAAATAATATACTTCATCCATTGTCACATGTTCTAGATATTTAATCAGAATTCTAAAGTCGATAATTTTACACCAATTTGAGTCAGATTTGGCTGAACTTCTGGTTCTTTTGACTCTTTTCCTTGTACAGTTTGATAGATATGCTTGGCTTTCAAACTATTTGTGTAGATTTTTGGAACTCTTGTTGTGTCACACATCTGGAGCTCCTGCATTATAGAGAGCTGCATTATAACACTATAATCAATACAAAAGTTCAGCAATTGATTGTTAATGCATAAACTGTTAAAGGGACAAAAGAGGTATGAATGAGATTGTGGAAGATCGCATGAAAATTCCTTTTAGGGTTTCATTTTATACCGTTTCCTTTTGTGTTCTAAGTGAACTTGACAAAAATATTTATACCTGTTAAGTTAATTCTTATATAGGAGATTCTTGTCATCTTCTGGAAAACAGGGTATTTTGTTTTAAAATGTCTGTCGTCATTGTTGAAATTTCACTGAAGTTTTGCATTGTTCACACTTTTTAAAATTTTTTACAGGTAATGAAAGTACAGGTGCCGACACAAAATGGAGCATGGACTATTCTACAGTTGTCAGAGTTGTAACATTACATATCAGCTCTCCTATCCTAGCAGCAAAAAGTCCATTTTTCTATAAGGTGAGGATTGTTTTGCATTGTACTCACGAGCTAATTCCTTGGAATTTTTCTTAATTGGACTTTCTGATTGACTCCATTATTGCCTATTGTTTTGCTAGCTATTCTCAAATGGAATGAGGGAGTCCGAGCAACGCCATGTTACACTTAGAATCAATGCAAATGGTATAATGTAGCATTTTCATATTATTTTATGACTATTGTTTAATCATCACCTACATGTGGTTTTTATTGTCAAGTGCATCATACAAATTGTACATTTTACAAAACTAAGCTTTACGGTTGTATTATGAAGATCTATTTGGATGTTGTTATTGACGGTTTCTCACTATGTTTTTAATATTTTTTATCCTGAAACAGAGGAAGCCGCTCTCATGGAGCTCCTGAATTTCATGTACAGCAATACGTTATCAACTACAACGGCTACTGGATTGCTTGATGTACTTATGGCTGCTGACAAGTTTGAAGTTGCTTCATGCATGAGGTATTGCAGCAGACTATTACGGAACATGGATATGACACCAGAGTCTGCATTACTTTATTTGGAGCTTCCCTCTAGCATATTAATGGCTGAAGCAGTTCAGCCGTTGACTGATGCTGCTAAGCAGTACCTTGCAGTGCGTTACAAAGACATGACCAAGTAAGTCTTGCTCGGATATTTTTATGTAAATCTTCATCACCAAGCATTCATTCTGGTTTGAACTGCTCACAATCAGATGCAACAGTGGTTGATGCTGCAGTATTAGAATTTTTTTTGTCCTCCTATCCTGATGCCATATGTAGTCCCTGTTAAGGGCTTACAAGAAGTAGTATAGAATGGCTCTTCCATTTTAAGAGGTGATCATGCCAGTGGCTTTTAAGAATTTAAAAGAATCTTCAGCTGAAATTCTTGAACTCTAAAAATTAGATGCTTTTGGAGTTGCTTATTCTCTTTATTACCAATGATCAGATTCCAAGAAGAGGTAATGGCTTTGCCTTTAGCTGGAATTGAGGCAATATTGTCCAGTGATGACCTGCAAGTTGCCTCTGAAGATGCTGTCTATGACTTTGTCTTAAAGTGGGCCCGATGTCAGTACCCAAAGCTAGAGGAGCGGCGAGAGATACTAGGTTCACACTTAGGACGGTTCATTCGCTTCCCCAATATGACTTGCCGCAAGCTCAAGAAGGTTTTAACCTGTAGTGATTTTGATCATGATGTTGCATCTAAGCTTGTGCTTGAGGCTTTGTTTTTCAAGGCTGAGGCGCCGCACAGACAACGAATACTGGCAGCAGAAGAGTCTGCATCCTTGAATCGCCGTTTTGTGGAACGTGCTTACAAGTATAGGCCTGTTAAGGTGGTAGAATTTGAATTACCAAGGCAGCAGTGTGTGGTGTATCTGGACTTAAAGCGGGATGAGTGCGCAAATCTGTTTCCGTCTGGACGAGTTTATTCTCAAGCATTCCATCTGGGAGGGCAAGGATTTTTCTTGTCAGCACATTGCAACATGGACCAGCAAAGCTCTTTTCATTGTTTTGGATTGTTTTTGGGGATGCAGGAAAAAGGTTCAGTGAGTTTCGCTGTTGAATATGAATTTGCAGCAAGATCAAAGCCCACAGAAGAGTTCGTTAGCAAATATAAAGGCAATTACACTTTCACTGGCGGCAAAGCAGTTGGCTATAGAAACTTGTTTGCCTTACCTTGGACTTCATTTGTGGCCGAGGACAGTCACTATTTTATAAATGGTGTCCTGCATCTTAGAGCCGAGCTCACCATTAGGCATTGACCTTTTCTATTCTGAGCAAAGCTTTCTATCTAGTTCAGAATTTAGACGTCTAAGCCTTATGCTTTCCCATTCAACTCTAATCATGTATGCAATGTAATAAGTGGGCACCTTCCAGTAGCTGTATTGTTAAGGAGGCTGAGATGTTAAATCAAATATTCCCACTTCCTGTTCTAGGCTGAACTACTTGAAAATGATAATGGAAAGTATGTAAGATTCAGTAAAAAGTTTATATTTTATTTTTAACTTTTTAACTAAAATACAAAGTGAATTATAGCTCTACCTGTCAAGGTGGTAAGGTTGTGTATTGTTGATCTTTCGAAATCGACCTTACGTGTTGGAGTGTGTAAAATGAAGTTGATAGGCTGTCTCCAAGCCTATTGTAGCTCCAGTTTTTTTATCACTTTTCAATTTTGGTTCGATTGAATGGAAGGCTAGTTGTTGCATAATATAGGAAGTTTCGGTTTGACAATAGTTGGTTGAGGGATTCTGGTTTGGAACAAGTAATCAAAAATTTATGGAACCTTGTCTCTGCTACTGATTTTATGAGAAGTCGTGATGCGTGTATAGAAGAGATTAAACGTTAAGGCAGAGAGTATAATTCTGCATTCTGGAAAAAACGGAAACAGTTACAGTCGTTGTTGGAGGCAAGGAACGTGTTTGACGATAGGAAGGTTCAGAGGCTTCGAAAAGAGTGGAATGTTATTTTGTACAAAGAAGAGTGCAGGAACCGACAGAATGCTAAACAAAGGTAGTTGTTAAATGGTGATAGGAACTCAAAGTTTTTCCATGCAACGGTTCGTACCCTTAGAAAGAAAGTTTCGATTAAAAGGTTACAAAAAGAAGATGGAAGAGTGGTTTATGATAGAGTTGAGTTAGAAGAGGAAATTAAATATTATTTTTGGGAAGATTTTTGAAGGAGGGATCTCGAATGGTAAAGATATTCTCAATTTGGTTTGGCCCAAAATAGGAGGGGCTCAAAATAATTTACTTACTGTTTCGATAACTCTAGATGAAGTGAAAACAGTGGTGTTTGATATGAAACCGGATAAATCGCTAGGACCGGATGGACTTAATCTAGCTTTTTATCAAAAATATTGACATGTGATAGGAGAGGCTGTGTGGAAAGCTTACAAACTGTGGTTGGATGCAGGTACTCAAGAGCGGTGATAAAATTCAGGTCCAAAAATTTGTGATTTATGCAAGACACATTTGGATGGCAAGAAATGATATGCTTTAGTCTCACAAAAATACAACTTGCTACACAACGCATTTGGAAGCTCTAAATTTCGTGGAGCTTTGGAATCATTCTAGGATACTTGCGTCGGCTTCTTCTTCATCAACAAGTAGATTATTGCAATGTTTTTATCTTCTTCTCTAATGGACAATAGCAATAACGGTTGACAACTTTTCATTGACGAAGTGGTATTTCATCATGAAGGTAAACTTAGATTTGGAGCAGTGTTGGAGAGCGCTGAGGGAGAGTTTATTAGAGTTTTTTCTGATTATTATGTTGATAGTGTGGATCCCTTGATTGCAGAAGCACTAACACTTTGACAATCCTTGCAAATTCTAAGACAGCAGTACATTGAAGACAGTGACATTATTTTTATAAATTTTCAAATTTTATTTTTCGCACTTAGCTCACCGGACTTTGATCTTTCCGAATTGGGTACTGTTGTTTGTGGTTGTAAGACTTTGTTATTATCGTTACCAAATATTTCTTATAGGTGGATTCGTAGGCAAGCCAATAGACGTGCTCATTCCTTAGCTCGAGCATCTATTCGATTTGCGCATCTACGGATTTGGGTTTCTGTTCTTCAGTTTCTAACTGAGTTTTATCATCGTGAATAAGAATTTGAGTATTTTACTCTTCAAAAAAAAGTGTTATACTGTTGATAGGTAATTTAATATAATGTGAGCTTTATTGTCCCACCTTATTTATTTTTTTTAAATAATATTAATTTAATTTTTAATTATAATTATATGTTTAAATTGTAATTAAAATGAATTAATCTCAACAGCATAAATTAATCACAATTGTTTTAAATTTAATTAAAAATCCTAATTTTCAAAATAAAAAAACCCTAATCCCAAATTTTAGTGCGAAGGAGATAACATATAAGCTTTAATTTTGTTTTCACAATTTGAGATTAAGGTTTATGATCATGAGAATTTGAGTTTTTAATTAAATTTAAAGCAATTATGATTAATTAATATTATTCGATATACATACCGAGAGCTTAACTTTTAATTTTTTTACTAGTAAAATCAGGTAGCACACAACATTTCCTTTTTATGTCCATATTATCATCGTTATCATCATACCTTGAAATCTCGCAATAAAGCGAGGTCTGGAGAGGTCTAATAGTTTATTTGCTTTAACGAGCTCCTGGTGGTCATTAAACCATAGTTTCTTTGATTGGATATCAGAAGTTGCGACCGAAGACTGCAATTTATTCATCTTGACAATGCACATAAAATTACATTGATGAACAGGGTTACATACATCAGGGATGCAATTACCAAAAAGTGCAAAACAGTTCTAAAGTTTCGACAGAGGATAGAACTAGGTCCTTGAAGACTAGATGTAGAATCCCTGTGTGAAAATGGAGGAGAAGCTTTGCCTACCAAACATTGAGGGCTTATTCACTTCCTGCAATCTTTTTCTTCAGTTCTTCTATATCTGTGGCAAGTTCTTTTCTGCTCGACTGTACAAGGGATACGTTATTGGTTAGTGATACATTTGTCAGATATGATTGCTAACTTATCTAGAAATTATTTTATCTAGAACTACTATTGCTGCTGATCTCAAAGTTTCATATGTATCCTTCTTATTTTTATGACGTTTGCTGGAATTTTTCTTGAAAACGATTCAAGTTGACACTGTAGCTGCATACGTTATTGTGGCAATTGTAGATGATGCAGACGTTGTGATAACAGAACTGAGTACAATCACAACTTTGTCTGAAATTGCGGATGCAGAAATTTGAAACTACAATATGATCAAGCAAGCACAGATCAAGTATGAAAGAGCAGGACCTGGTAGCAGAAGAATCCCATTTCTTACCTTGAAGAGAAGGTATCTGTAGACAAACCAACCAGTGTAACCGAGGCCAACCAACTCCATGATCTTTGGAAGCTGACAAAAGATGCAAAATCAGTCAATTTTGGAGACAGGAAAAGGCACAACTCACAAGCATTTAGGTCCAGTTTGTATGGAGGAAGCCATCACCTACCAGAGGTACTGAGTTGATTGCAGTAACAACAACTGATGTTAGCCAAACAGCAACTATTGCCCCACCTCCATATAGAAAAACAGTAGACTTGTTCTCAACTGCATCCCACTGGTTACAATAAAGCAAGCAATTTCAAGTTTGATCTGAAGCTAAAGGGAAGTTAGAGACATGGATTAGTTCGTACCTTTTGCTTCAGGTCCTGAAAGATCTCATCAGCGTCAAATGCACTGGACTCTTCTGAAGCTCTAATCCGAAGAGGAGAGCATCTGCGGACATCTGAATGGAAAGCAAAACAAACAGGTTCAAGCATAGCTTTTGATTATAAGATAATGTAAGAACATAGAAGAGTACCTGAGACTTTTCTGATGGAAGATGGAAAGGGCTGTGAGAGTAAGCGAGTTGGGAGAAAGGGGAAGGCGGAGCAGCGGACGGTGGAGGTGGTACCACGTGGAGGAATTGCCACTATGGAGAAGGATGCCGCCGCCGCCACTGCATACGCCGTCGTTGCTGCCATTAGATTCACCGTCACCGACGCTCTCTTCTATTTCGCTACTTAAGCTTCTTCTCGCAGTATGATATTGCGTGTTTTAGAACATTGGTTGAGATGGTGACACGTGGAGAAGGCAAACTTCCTGATTGGTAGTTCCCCTATCAGAAATCTTCGTTTGAGGTGTCTTCTGCCTCTTTTAAGTACGACTCCGGATTCTCTCTCCAAAATTACTCAGTTTTATTTTGTCCATTTGAATCTTAACTATTTATTTATGTGAAATTTATACAGAACCTAAATAAATAAATGACTGAGATTTAATAGACAGAATAAAACAGAATAATCTTGAACAGAAAATCCTAGCTTCTCAAATATGAGTTCCAATCCACCGGACTAACCATGATTTGGATTGTGTTTTTAAGGAATTAACCCGTTTTGTGGGGCTTAGATTTAGCCCCGATAGGTTAATTGCGATTACAGCTGACCCGGACCAAATAATATGGGTTTGGTCCAATGTCCTTTGAATTAAGAATATTCAAATCAGTCACTGCTTTGTTGGCGTTGTTTGTCCATAATTTCATAACGGGTTAACTGTAAAAATAAAAAAAAATTAAATTTTACTTAATTTTGTAATATTGGTAGGGATGGCAACTCAGATTAACCCAAAACTTAACTATTATCATTTTGTTTTTGACAATTGAGGCTCAGGTAGGCTTTGGCCAAGGCAGCCCAAGTTTGGATACAATTAAAAAAATGTTATTTTATATTTTTAATTTTTAAAAAATTGACAGGACAAACTCATATTTCAGCTCATTGATATCCCTATTAATTTAAAATTTTAAAAGTAATTGTTAAATAGTTTAATTTTTAATAAAAATATATCACATTAGAATTAATAATATTTCATCTAAGCTACCCAGTCAACTAACGTCCCACTTTCATGCCACGTCTCTGATACGCTTGCTCTTTAACTTATCAATTTCATTCCACGTCGCTGATACACTTGTTCCTTGAAGAGCTTACCTTGGGAGTGGTTTACGTGGCTGGTCATAACATCAACGCCCCCATTAAAATAGCGCTTGTCCTCAAGCACAAAAGAAGGAAACCTGGTCTGAAGAGATGCGACATCTTCCCATGAAGCATCAGCAAGAGAGAGACCTGCCCAATGTACTAAAGCTTTAGTTTGGTGTTTAAATAAGCGATAATCGAGAACTGCCTAAAATAGATGTAATCTGGAGGAGGGGAAAGCTCTAATTTATAAGCCACCATACTGATTTTAACAAAAACCCAAAATGACTCAAAATACTGATGGGCAAGTTTAGTATATCTTTGATTGGTTAAGCTAAGTTGGCGAAGAGGGTGGAGCTTCAGGAGAACCAAATCCCCAATTTGGTAATCAACTGGGCGATGCTTGGAGTCATAGGTTGTTTTCATGCAGTTTTGAGCCTGAAGAAGACGAGCCCGAAGATCTCGTAAGACCATATCCCTGGAGCGCAACTCTTGATCTACTGCTTCTAGTTTAGTTACACCTGGACAGTAAGAAAGAATAGTTGGGGGGAACGCCCATATACGACTTCGAATGGTGTAGTTTTAAGAGAAGAGTGGTAATTGGTGTTGAAGCAATATTCAACTCATGGCAATCATTGACACCACCTGCGAGGGTGATCGCTAGTAAAGCAGAGTAGATACATTTCTATTTTTCTATTAACAATCTCCGTTTAGCCATCACTTTGCGGATGGAATGCTGAGCTGAAAGCTAGTTTAAACCCACTCAAATGAAACAATTCAGTCGAAAAAGAGCTTGTGAATGTAAGATCCCGGTCACTTACAATTGATTAGGGTAACCCATGAAGCTTAAAAATGTGAGCAAAGAAAAGACTAGTCACACTTACAGCCGAGTAAGGATGGGAGAGGGGAAGAAGATGAGCATACTTAGAGAAACGATCAACGACGACCAGCAAAACATTTTTGCCTTGTGAGGTGGCATTCAACAAAATCCATGGAGACATCAGACCAAATCTGTAAGGGAACAAGCAAAGGTTGTGAAAGCTCAGTTGGATGCAAGTGTTCAGACTTGTGTTGCTGGCAGGTACGACACTTCTGTATAAAGGACTGAACGGAAGCTTTCATTCCCTGCCAATAGAAGTCGTGCTTGATGCGGTGAAGGGTTTTCTGATAACCTTCGTAGGCACTATCATGCACTGCCAATAAGATCCTGGTAATAAGAGGAGAATTGGGTAGTAGGTAGACTCTGCCCTTGAAAAGGATTAAGCCATTCTTGAACTCCTAAGGACCAAAGGCTTCGCCCTGTTAAATTGTTTACACAAGTTGTCGCAGTTGCTTGGTTTGCTGGACCTCCTTACGAATGGAGTCCAAAAGAGTTACTTATGGCATTGAAACAGCTGCGAGAGTAGGCTGTTCTTTTAATCTACGTGACAAGGCATTGGCTACCTTGTTGTGGTTGCGCTCGATATTCCACTGCAAAATCAAACCCCATGAGCTTACTCAGCCATTGTTGTTGTGGTGATGTAATGATTCACTGCTCCAATAAGAACTTAAGACTATAGTGATCTGTTCTAATCAAAAAAATGCCGAACCCATAGATAAGATCGCCAATGACGGACCATTTTAGCCAGTCCAATAAGTTCCTTTTCATAAATTAGGAGGCTTTTGTAATGAGATGTTAGAGAGCGACTAAAGTATGTGATCGGTTGTCCTTCTTGCTGGAGAATTGCCCTTATACCAGAATTCGATGCGTCACATTCTAAAATGAATAGTTTGGCAAAGTCTGGTAAGGCCAATACAGGAGTCTAAGTCATGGACTTCTTCAGTTGTTCAACGGCTTTGGAAGCTTCTTCTATCTACTGGAAGGAGTTCTTGCATAATATTACAGTTAGGGGAGTAAATATCTTACCATAGTCTTGAACAAATTTGCGGTAGTATCCAGTAAGTCCTAAAAATCCTCGTAGCCCCTTCACAATGCTTGGTTTAGGCCACTCCATCGTTGCTGCAATTTTGCTTTGATCCACCGCAACACCTTCTTCTGAAATGACATGCCCCAAATAAGAGACCTTCCTCTGAGCAATCAGGCACTTGGACCTTTTTATGAACAGCTGGCGAGCACGTAATGTGTCAAGGACAAGCCGCAAATGCGACATGCATTCTGTCCATGACTTACTGTAGACGAGAATATCATCAAAAAAGACGAATAAATTTCCTCAAATAATTATGGAATACCTCATTCATTAAAGCTTGGAAGGTACTTGGTGTGTTTGTGAGATCGAAGGGCATGACCAAGAATTCAAAGTGGCATTCAAAGTGGCTGTGATGGGTGCGAAATGTTGTCTTCTCTACATCATTCGGGCACATTCTGACTTGGTGATATTCGTAACGCAGATCCAGTTTGGTGAAGAGGCTCGCCCCATGTAATTCCTCCAGTAATTTGTCTATCACTGGGATTGGGAATTTATCCTTGATCGTTTTGGAGTTCAGGGCCTTGTAATCAACGCAAAATCACCAAGTATGGTCAGCCTTAGTAACAAGGAGCCTGGGTGATGACTGGGGCATCTGCGTTCACTCCTGTCATGGCGTGGAGTAAAATTTCAAGTTTAGGTTGTTCCTCCAGATCCTGTTCTTCTTCTTCCTCTTGCACTTATTCCATTACTCCATCCAACTAGAACAGCCTCTTGCACTGATGCCTCTTGGTACATATCTCATCACACTTAAAGCAAAGACCCCTAGCCCATCTATCATCCAGTTCTGCGCAAATGAGCCGCTTGAAGGTTTTATGGGGGGTGAAGGAAAAGGGCGTGTTTGGCGACGACTTTGGAGAAGCAGGTGTGGATCTCCTTGGAACAGCTCTTCTCTCATATAGTCAAGCCAAGCCCATGGCAGAAATTAAGTCTCTAGGCTTGTGTAGTTCCACCTCCACTACAATGTATTCATGCAATCCACTTATAAAAATTTCTTCTTCTTGTTCTGTGGTCAGAGACCCTGCGCGAGCTGCCAGTTGTTCGAACTGATGTTCATACTCCTCCACTGTGCTTAGCTGCCTCAATTTACAAAGTTCCCCTAATTTGTTGCCTTGAATCGAAGATCCAAACCGAAGGTGACATTACCGCTTGAATTCTACCCATACTATTCTAGGCCTATCTCGGTCCAACTAGAGAAACCAAACCTGTGCATCATCATCAAGGTGATAAGAGGCAATTTCCACTTTTTCATCATCTGGGATGCATTGGTGCCTAAAGTAGTGATCACATTGACTCAACCACGCAAGCGGATGATTCTTCCTATCATAAATTGGGAATTCCATTCTAGTATAACACAATGGTTACATTCGTCCCTCTGTGCGATTGGTTTTTGGTCCCAGTTCTCTAAGTCCACGATTCACACTCCCTGCCTCTCCTTGTTGGGCTTCGGTTTGTGCAGCAACCAAGTCTCAAGAAAGTTCATCAATGCGATTAGAGGGTTGTTATCTTTCTGCCTGATCTCTTTGGCAGTCTTCTTGGCATTCTGCTCGATCCCTTTGATGATCTTTCTGGTACATTTTAATGAAGGCCTCAAATTGCTTTTGTAAGGTTATAGAGGAATCCCTCGTAACTCTTGGCTCTGATACCAATTTGTTACGATCCCGAAGTTGATATCGAGTTACAGGGCAGTTACTTGCGAAATCAACTTGTAAACTTTAAGGAGACGAATGTTTATTTGATTTTCTTCCTTTGTGACCTATGGTGAATGACGATATAGGCTCATTGGGGAAGAACCCAAAGATCTCTTGAAGTCAGAATTTGAGATACAATTTCTTCCTTCAATCCACTCATCATCACTATCAGCCTCCAAGTTATGCGTGATGCATCTCATCTTCACCTCCTCTTCACTTTGGGACACCTCATCTTCTACTTCATTTTTGAATACATCTCTGACTCCTCTTAAGTAGTGTAGTCAGAGACATTATCATCGTCGTCATTATAAACTTCAAAGACATCCACTCTAGTATATACATGTAAGTTACACAGTAAGATATATATTGCAGCTTCATATTTATCTAACATATCCTTGACCTCTTATATTTATCTAACATATCCTTGACCTCTTACATTGACGAAAGATGTAATCTAATTGTCCTCGTATTATGTTCCATAATAACTCTATTTTCACCCTACATTTTCTCTCTATTACTTCCTTGTCCTTGAATAAATTTTCGTTTCGGGTTTAAGTCATATTGTACATGCTATATATTGCAGCTTCATATTTATCTAACATATCCTTGACCTCTTATATTTATCTAACATATCCTTGACCTCTTACATTGACGAAAGATGTAATCTGTTGGAAGTTACATAAGAAGTAACTTCCGACGGTTATCGTCCTCATATAAAATGAAAAAATGATTCTGAAAACATGCCTCCCTACATTCTTAAAAGCTCTCTCCATACTCTCTCACGAAAAGCAATCATCAAAAGTTTAGAGTTTAGGACGTGGATTAATTGGTGACTCTAGTAGCCAACCGTAAACGAAGATTAGCAATCAGTAAATCAATCCAGTACTTCCGCATTAAGGTTAGTCCTTAAATATAAATATACATTGGTATCAGAGCCAAGATTTACATTTACCATTGATTTGCGTATTATGCTATGTTCATATGTTCTCGTAAGTTTACGTTGAAATTATTTTTGACGAACCCAGAAATTTTCGTTTTATGTTACTTACGGGTATGAACGTCGCAAACAAATTTTACACTAAAATTGTATTTTACGAAACCATAAATTTTCGTGTTGCTTACGGGTATGAACATCGCAAACAAATCCTCGATTTTGTCAAGTTATACACAGTATGCATTTTAAGAGAAGTTGATTTTACAGAAAGGGACAATTGTGTGTGAGGAACAAAAGTCTTCTTGAACTGAAAAATTAGATAGGGCTTGGTTTTTCGTTTTTGTGCATAATGATACATATCGGTTTTTGTGCATGATGATACAAGTGTCTTTAATATGTGAAAGAAAAGATCATGTGCTTGGAAAGTGTAGATGAGGACATGAATAACCAAGAACACGTGAAAGTTGTTGATTAAATATGCAAGAGATTATGTTGGTTTTATTTCATAATTGGTTTTACGGAACCGTAAGCTTTCCTTTCTTGTTGACCAACGGTTAACAGCATAAACTCCATTAATGTTGTTCATACAGTTGTGCACAGTAAATGCATCAACATTGTTTTTGTTTGATATGATAATTGCATTTAATGAGTGTTGTACGAATTAAGAAAGGAACGTTTGAAACAGCATCTATGAAGGAAATGCTTGTCTTCCTTGATTTTTGTGTCCGTATGGTGATACAAATAAGGAGTGTGCATTAAATGCATTGAAACAAACTTGTTATTCATACCGAGAATCCTTGGCTGAGTATGAATTAAATGGTTTGTGCATTTCGGTATTTGTGTGTTAATACCGAGAATCCTTGGCTTCATTGTTATTCAGGAAGAACTTTCTCAATCTTGTTTTTTGAAAGTTAATGCGTTAAATATTTTTACAGAACTTCAATGCAGAAGTTTGAAACTATTTTTTTCTCAAACGATTAAGTGTGTTTTAATCGTTTCATAAATGACGTTCATGTACAGCAAAACCATTAAATGCATTTAATGGTTGTTGTATGTTTAAAAGCAAGAGAGAGTTCAGTGTATTCTAAAAGTTGTTTCATGCGTGAACAAAACAGTGAAGAACAAAAGGTGATTTTTTAGTTTTGTATACGGTGATAAGCAAACAAAATGAAGAGTGAAATTTAATAAATGTGTTTTTATATAATATAATTTGAAATTTTCATAAATATGTTTTATGGATAATTTTGAATTATATTTAAAATAATATTATATAAATGAGTTTTATATAATTTTG
>JANVCQ010000004.1:3528496-3540578 GCA_025531925.1 Erythroxylum plowmanianum
AGCTTCTACAGAAAGCAGACAATTCTATGGATCCAAACCGCAACACTCGGCCTCGCCAGAATCCGGCAGAACCAAAACCTAAAGATTATTGAGAGTTTAGTTTGATTGATATTAGAGATATATAAAAATCATTTGATTGGATTTTAAATTAAATTTAAATTAAAATTTTACTTTAACTAATTCAAACAAAATAAATTTATTTTAATTTTCAAATTGTCTAAATTCATTGAGATTCTATTTGGAAGAAAAAAAAAAAAGTCTGTCCTACCCGTTGCCTACTTTAATGGCGTCCCTACATGGATTAGGCAGGTGTGGCCTGTAGCAGAACCTTTCCTTCCCTTACGCTAGCTTGTTCCAGGGGAATCTTCAGCTACTCACTATTTCCTTACACGCTTAGTCTATTTGTTGCATTTGACTGCAGTTTAACATTGTGTTGCACGAAAGGAAATGACTCTGAACGATACTTATTCGAATGTTGATCTGCAACCTGAGTCATGAGAGTTCTATATTCTTTGACAGGTCGACTGAATTGATACCTGCCAAATTTTATTTGCTTGTTTATGATAACGAGAAGAATGAGGCTTCATGGTCTCTGCAAGACAAACATTAAATGAGCAGTGAAAGCAAGGCTGGGCTGAATTTGGAGAAGTCTGCTCGACTCCTGATTCCTGAAGCAGAAATTTGGAAAAGAAAAAATAAATAAATCAAAAATGCATTTTAAAAATTGACATTTCTTTTAACTAGAGAATAGTGATTATCTCGAAAAATAATGATCCAAGACACAGTCAGGCATATCAATCCATACCTGAAAGTGCCTATGGAGAATTGACACCCTAGCAAGAAAGTGGGCTCCCCTATTCTTCGAATGCCTAATCCAAGAGACAGAGATATTATTTCTAGTGTATAAAATATCCTTACAGTCTGAAATTATAAGACCAAAATAGGAAAAAAAATTTAAAGAACTGGAGTTCAAAGCATAAATAAGGAGCTGACTATCAGTAAAAATTGAACCAGCTTATAGCATACCATCATGAGCAAACAGCAAATACTGTCAAAGAGCAATCGCCTTCGCTGTCATGGAACCCCTGTTGTCTTCCTCATAGCTAGAAAGTGCCAATGAAAAATAGCCTCTCCATTACTTGAATCCTAATATTTTTAAGTATTCAAATTAGATCTTAACATTTTCATAACTTTCAAACAAATTATAAATAAAATAAAAATTAACAAAATTAACTATTTCTTAGTTAAATATCATATTAATACTGACATGACATTATTTTTATATTTTTTAGTTTCATTGTCACATAATTAAAATTTTAAGATTAATAAAAATGTAGGTCTTACAGCTATAGAATCTAATGATACATTTCACAAGGTAGGTTCCACTTGTTAAATGGCAGTGAAACTTATAGTAAGTCCTACTTGTCATATGATAGTGTGATTTTTTACTTAAAAATAAAAATAATTTTATGTCAATATTAACCTAACATTTGACTGATAAAAATTTACTTTTAAATTTTTCATCAACTTAGGATGTATTTTAAATTTTAAAAATGACAAGATTTAATTTAAATGTTTGAAAACGTTATGATCTGTTGTATATTTTATTGTAAATGTTGAAGTTTAAAATGTTGGTCAATTTTGTCATTTCTTATAAAATTAAACAACTATTAATTATATTTTTTCATTTTTCAATAACTCATCAATCAAGTTATATAATTTAATCCAAATAAAGATAATAAAGTAGTCAATATATGATCTAAATTAATGGGTCAAAATTTGAGTAAAAAAATGGATCACAATTAATATGAACTGGACCTATATCAGTTTTGTCATGGAAAAACCCGATATGATGTTATATATAAATGTTAAGATTTTCTGCAGTTACTCATATAATCAATTGTAAACATAAAAATTCTCTGACTCGTCAAGAGAGCTTACATTTTGAGAAAACTATATAAAGATCTTACCCGCGTCCCGGAGATGAGTTCTCGTAAAGACAACAGTGAATTTGAACTTGTTTCGGCTTTGGAAAGTTTGCTTGAAGTTGGTATACCGAAATAAAATATTTTCGCATTTTTTCATTTCTTATTCTTTCACGTTCGTTTCGAGATGCGTAATTAAGGTACCGTTGCGTATTACATATAATACAATTTTAGCCCAATTTTTTTCCCCAATTTCATTTTCTCTTAAATTTGAAACGAGCAAAGACGGAAATGGAGTTCCCAAGTCCCAATTCCTTCTTCTGTTAAAAATTGGGGAAAAAAAGTATAATTAATAATTAATAATTAAATTCAATCAAATAAATATTTTGTTAAATTTAAAATAAAAATAAAATAGAAAGACCCTAACTTCCGATTCCTATATCGCCTCCCTTTCTTTTGTCGCATCATATTATTATTCAGTGTTTTATATCTAACGTTTGAGGTTTGAAGTGAGCATTGACGGTAACAGCTTCCGACAGTAAGTGAAGTCATTCGTACGAAATTTAGGGGGAGAAAAGGACGGTAATCGATAGGGCCGGCGGGCCTGACTCCGTGTCTACGTTACGGTCAAATTCTTCGTCTCTCCATTGAAAACTCGGCATGTCTGTTTCCTAGCTTTGGATCTCCATTTTACCATTTTACCCCCAGCAAGTCAAGCTTCCTCACCTGCCTGTCCTGAAAACATTATTATATGAATTGGTTATTTTTAATAATTTATTATTTTAATTGTATAATTATTTAATTTTAAATAAATTAATTGAGGAGATAAATTGGAGTCCAATTATGTAAAAACGATTCCAAGTGCTTTCAGATGGCCCCCTAAATTATCAAGATAGTACGAAAATACCTCTAGATCTAAAGGCTCGGATAAGATAAGTGTAGTAGGCCCATAATAATCTGTGCACGTTCCTACACAATATATAAACCTATAGTATACCTAATGTGAACAGAATAATGCGATTCGGGCAAGTTCAATTCAAAGATTGCGGCTCGGGTGTAGGGCATTTTCGTCAATGGGATGATAATCAAGGGATAGTGACGGACTGACATATATTTACGTAAAACCCAATCGAGACCAGATCTAAACGAAATTTGCTTCAAGTCCACGTCAAACAGGGGCCCACTTTCATTGGGTGCCTGCAAGCCACGTCATCGTGTCCATTCGGTGCCTGCCGCAATTAGTCTGCCGAAAACACTATGAAGATGGGAAAAAGATAGGCCACCACGTCAGTCTACAATAATCACATGTCGCTTTCTGAAACGCACTGCGAATTACGCATCATCAACTATTCTGACAACTCATCAACGGTGCAGGTTTATCTCTTACGTGGCCTCTGACGCTGACGTCACAACCCACAAGGCCCAGTCACATGCGCACTTTTAATATACAGTGAAGGGACGGATATGGCCACACGCATACGTTCTTTTCGCTTTCTCTGATATTTCATTTAGTTTTAATTAATAACATAATAATTAATTATGATAATGATTTGAGCAACCATCGTCTAATGTATCGTCGCCTTTAAATTTCCGGATGGCAGAAGGATCCGTTGCTTTGGACAAGATCGCTCCGTTCAGTTTAATTCGATATAAAATTAATAAGTTAAATTTAAATAAAATAATATTATTTTATCTTTTTTTAAATTCAATCGAATCTAAACCAATTTGCATGGACGGTGGAGTAGAAAGCACTGGATTATGCAGAACATATTTGGAGAGAGGTTCCAAGAACCAATGGAAGAGAAGCACGTGGTATCCTCCACGTGGAGAGTTGTCTTTGACACGTGGGCCATTAAAGATCTCCAGAAACTCCAGACGACTTGATGCGTTATCTGGCCACGCAACTTCTGTTGTCTGCGGGCCCATCTTTCTCTGAGACCATCCTCGAGAGACACGTCGGTGTCCCTTCCACATTTCACCGACATTTGCGAAAGCCGGTGGGGACCGTTTTCTAGTACGTGTTAAGTTACCCTTTTAGCGTAGGCAAGCCTCGTTGGCAGAGATGCACACAAACTCTCTCTCTAACTAGATATCGTGGCCCGTTCTCTACCCTACGATTAATTGAACCTTAGCCGTTGGATAATAATCACGTCAGAAGTGGGCCCGCGGGATTAATTGAAACGATAAAAAGTATTCTGGTTGTAGATATTTTGGAATTGATAGGCTGTGGAGTTGTGGTTAGCTTCGTGCGTACACGTGGGTGTCCGATGAGGATGACTTGGAGCAAGTGATGAAAGATTGAGGAGGTGACAATGAACGGTGAGGATTAGGAGGTAGCGTTGATGTAGGTGGAATAGATGCTCTCCGCGTGGAAAATGATTGGTGCCATCCACGTGAAGTTGCATAAGTTAGCCCCTACATTTCCTTTACTTGCCAATTGTTTTCCTACTATATTAGTATCACAGTTGAGACTCCCTGAGGCATGACACGTTATATTTGTCAAATAATTTGTTTAATTTTTTATTTTTATTTATAAATTACTTTATACATGTAATAATTTATTTATTATAAGTTAATTACTAATTTTATGAATTATAAATATATTTATCACATATTATTAAAACATAATATTAAAAATGACAACAACTCTAAAAGAGAATTTCCAGAAACGTATGATACGAGAAGATTCAATAATATGCAATCTTACTTAATAAAAGTCTTCAATAAACTCACTACATATATATATATGTGTAGCAAATAAATAACAATCTTTAATATAGCCAATTTGTTTCTCCTTGTAACATATAAACCCTTAATTTTAGAATCTTTTTTAAAGTTTTTTTAATAAAGAAATTTAATTTTTGTATATTAAATAAAAATTCAAAATATATTATACCTCGCAACTTTAATCCTTTCAAATATTCATTTATTATCCTTCGTAATGCTTATTTTATATGTTATAATATTTGAAAATAATCTCTTTATTAATTAAGAATAAAGATGAATATTATTATAGTTCTTCAAACTCTCTGTGTATTCAAGCTTGAGTTGAATCAGACCAAATATACCTCAACTCGACTTAGCACAATTTTTAAAAATTAAAATTAAAAATTTTGATCGCAACAATTTCTAACGACATATTGTACTAGGTAATACCACAATTTACCTGGCTTTTGACTTTTTCTTAATGCAAAACTATTTAATTAACTACTCAAACTTTTTAATGACAATAATAATGAGATATATAATCCATAGATCATATTAAGAAAAAAGAAAAACAAACAACCATATGTCTTATTAAAGACTTAAATTCACATAATACTGTTTTTGTCAATATTTAACTAGCTGCATTGTTTACATAATCTCATTTATTTTTATTATTTTCCTAGAAAAATCACTTAACAATTTCAAAGTAATTACTTGGATCTAAAAAATGGTCAAGATCTCTTAAAAATTAAAATTAATTTCAAGCGGATAACGATAAAAGATTGTATAATTTTACGAAAATGTCCCTTATCCTCTCGGTAAATAACTAAATATAAAAGTGAAAAATCCCTCTTCAATGGCCAACGCCATTTGCACAGGTCACCTGGCTCAACTTGACACGGCGCAATTATCCACTTAAAACATGCGTACATAAACATACAGACAAGGCGATTACCGCCGAATTACGTGCACTTTCCTCACCAGCTCGTATGCGAGACGAGCGTGACCCTTTTTTGTAACAGAACTGGAGAAAAAGAAAAAAGAGATAGCGTTTTTGCCGTATGAATTTGAAAAGGCTTCAGTGCACAACAAAGGTCCTTCACCATTACAACACTTTAATGAAGAGGAAGCAGCATAGAAACGTGCAAGCGAGTCCTAATGGCTTTTTTATAAATTTTTAAAAAAATAATTAAGTGCATAATTAAGTACTTAACCAAATTAAGACATTGTATTAGCGTAAGATCTCGATTAGGCAGTCAATGAGTGGGCTAAGTGGTGGATTCCAAAGGACCTATTCATTGTAGTTAAATGTTGAGAGGACAAGATTTGGGGATATTTTAAAAAATAAATAAAATTGAAAGAGAGAGACCACGTAAGCCACATGAAGGTTGGACCTTTTACTCGAGCCGCGTAGAGCGACTGATTATCCAACACTTGTACGGGTAAAGGTGACGTCGGAATAAATAAATGGCCAGCGCGAATATCGATGGGCCAGCTCAACAACCACCACACCTCCGTATATACGGTGTACGTATACTCCTTCCTAGATATGGGACACGTGTTAGATGACGTGGATGTTGCCTTGGCGCTCCTTTCTCGTTCTTCTTCTTCTTCTTCTATCTCCCACCCCATCCTTCTCTCTCTCTCTCTCTTTCTGTCTTTCTCATGCTTTTCTCTGTGCAAAGTTTATCTGAAGACCTTCTTTTTTCTAAGCTGTCTCTTGTGTACGGAGAGGAAATGTTGAGTTTGGTCTAGTGTTCGTTGTGATTGTAGTGTCTTACTGTTTAAGCATTCTTCAAGTGTTCACAGTATATAGTTGTTCTTCTCTTCTCTAGAAGGCTTGCGTAAGGGAGATAGATTCGCTATTTGAGAACCGAACGGTATGTATAATCTGGAGCTTTTTATTATGTTTTTCTGGTTGTGCGTTTTGATTTTTTTAGTACACAAGTTCTGTTTGGTTGATGAGAAAACGAGGGAAAGGTGAGGAAGCTTGAGAGGAATTTTGTTTGTTTGACATGGAAATTGGATGCTTGGAGTGGACTTGTTCATTTCAGGTTTTATTAGAGAATTTCGAAAGTATTTCTCTTCATCTTTTATGTTCTAAGTTAAATGATCAAAAAGTTACGAAACCATTTTCAGTTTCAGCTATGTTTCTGATAGAAGAATGCTCGTTAGAGATCTCTTTGTTAATAATCGAATTACTTGGTGTGCCTGTTGCATCTTTAGAGATCAGAGAATTAGAGAGTATAGGAGAGAAACGGATGTTTTGGAGATTTTGCAAAAAGATGAACTGGTGCAGAGACATGCGTATTAGTTTTTTGAATTAGAAGACTGCAGGGACAGGTCTTAATTGCAATTTCAAGGGTATTTTGGTCCTTAAGCTCCGGGATTATCCTGGTCAAGATAGATTGCGTTTGGTTGTACCTATTCCCCTTTTGCCTATCGTTTTCTTGTTTGCCGATGAGGTGGAATAAAGACGTTAATGCCCCTAGTCTTTAAGATAAATTTCAAAGAATGGAATCCCTACATCCTACTCTCCGGTTATTATTTTGAAAGGTGATCTATAAGAAAGTTAAGGGGGGAAAAAAGAAGAAGAAAGTATAGGAGGAACCTGCAAAGCAAACAGGCTTATTAATCTCATTGATAGAGATCTCCTATTAATATCCGGTGTCCAACCTAAGAAATGATGATTATTCAGACGCGTTCACGTTTTTAGCTGTCTCGTTTTTCTTTAATGCCAACATAATGGTTGAACGATAGTATTTCGGATATGAATTTAGTCAGATCCGTATTTCTGGCAAAGGGATTTAATGAATCGAGCTAGTATTATTTTTCTGTATGGTTATGGAGTAACATTAAACATGTAAGATGCATGAACGAACAATATTACTGGTTCACAAGGATAAAATTAAGTTATAGTTGGTTTCTTTTTGCTCCTTTTCAGAAATCTGAATAAGCGAAATGACTAGTAATAAACCGAGAATGAGAAATCTTAGCCCACTTAAGATCATGCTGCTTGCCCTGTTTGTTTGGCAAGCAGACGGTGCCAGACTGAAATCACCGGTGCTCAGTAAATCTGACTTTCTTGCTCAAATATGCATTTTCTGTAAACATGTTTTTTGTGTATCTTTTTTTGTTGTTTCCTTTTTCTTGTTGTCACCTCGATATGGCTTCTCTCGCTGCAGGTTACTGGATTTCTATTAGGAAGAAAGGAAAATTGAGATTTCGTGCTTCATCTCCAATCATCATTCTTTTGGTGCTTGAGTATGGGTAATGCTGAAGAGGGGAAGTCCTCTAAGTCCGATAAATCATCTTCCCCTGCACCTCAGGTAATTAATTAAATGCTCTCGGGTATTGTCCATCTTAGTGTTTTTCTCTAATATGCTGATGGATATGATGCTTCTTCTCTGGTTTTTCTTTTCTGTTCTGCTTCAAGCAATACAGAAGTAATTATAGTACAACTGCATGGACTTGACGTTTCAAGTTAACTATTGACTTGTAGAGTTTCCATATTGGGTTGTTGATGCTGATGTTATTTTGAATTACAGGATCAGGCCAATATTCATGTATATCCAGACTGGGCAGCCATGCAGGTTATCTACCTTGTGAACGAATCTTTCAATCGTTTTTCCTGTTAATGACCATTTATCGTCACCACCCTATCTGTGCTTAAGCTTTTAACAACAATTTTCAGGCATATTACGGTCCCCGAGTTGCGCTTCCACCATACTATAATTCAGCTGTGGCACCTGGTCATGCTCCTCATCCCTATATGTGGGCCCCACCACAGGTACCATATTCAGATTTTTAATCATCCCCATTCTTTGCATAGTCAAGTTTCTAGTACATTTCTTTTCAGGTCTGACTTTCTGTTCTTGTAGCCTATGATGCCACCGTACGGGGCACCTTATGCTGTCTATTCGCCTGGAGGAGTTTATGCACATCCAGGAGTCCCAATTGTGAGTATTGATTTCCTCTACTCTCTGGTTAAGTTTGAACTCTGGATCAGCATAGGATATGTCTAAGTCTTTTTGCCACTGAAAAGTCGTGTATTTTCGATCGAAAAATCCGAACGTCACTAATGTCCATGTATTATTCTACTACTAGGGAACGCATCCTCATGGTGCTGGGGTTCCGTCACAACCTGCTGTAAGTACAGTTTTTTTCTCCTGTACCATTTGTATGAATGAATTGTGGTTGCACTTAATGTCGGTCCCTCATTGGGCTATCTCTTGGCATTGTGGACGTGAAGGAAGTAAAAGTCTAACGCTTTTGCTGGAAGTGGAAAATTATTTTATTTCTTAAGGTGTAGTCATTTAGAAATTGATGTCAGATGTAATTGTGGAGAAAAAATGCAGGCTGCAACACCCCTGAGTGTAGAAACACCTACAAAGTCTTCGGGAAACACAGATAGAGGTTTGATGAAGAAGTTGAAAGGATTTGATGGACTTGCTATGTCAATAGGCAATGTTAATGGTAATACTGACAGTGGTGAAGGAGGGGAGCATCAGCTGTCTCCAAGGTATGCAGCTGGAATTTTCTGTTTTGTCTATCTATCTCTTTATTTTTTTTCCAGCGTCATGTTACTGCTTTGCTGTCTTCTTGCAACCGATTATGGAAGAATGTCGCTCCTGTATTCTAAAAGCCATATCAAATGCATATGCGTCCAATGGTGGATTTCTTTTTGTTAGTTGTATCAATTTTTATGTGTAGATTAAAGTTTAAAATGTTTTGACTGTTTGAACAGTGAGGAGACTGAAGGCTCCAGTGACGGAAGTGATGGCAATACGGCTAGGGTAGGATGAAAGTCGTTTGTGGGAATTTGCTAAAAGAATTTTATATTAAAACAGGTTACTAACATGATTCTGAACTTCACCTATTTTCTCTCAGGCAAGGAAAAGGAGCCGTGAAGGGACACCAATCATTGGTAAAGATCAAGTCTTCGCACAATTTAAATTGACAATTATTTAGGGACTTGAGTTCACAAATTTCAAATGCGTTCATGTTGTGTGTTTGACATGGCTCCCAGTTGTCTGAGTAATTTCACTTGCAAGGTATCCTGTAAATTAAATTCAATGATTATTGATAATGGGCATGAGCAGGGAACTGTCCATTACGTCCATCCATTTTGCCATCTTGATGCAACCATCCCTTATCGGTTACAGATGATATTTGATTATTTCATCATTGAATACAATAATCACCTGATGCTTCCTTCAACCAGTTCAAGAAAATTTTCAAGGAAGTTATCACGAAAATTGGTTTCACTTATTATTGCAACTAATTGTTGAAAGTTTCCAGTGGCAAAAAAAGTGGTTTTTGTATAATTTTGCACAGCACCTGTGGTCCTGCAATCTCTAGTTTTTTCCGTAGAACTATAGTAAGGAATTTATATTCTTTATGGTGCAGTTTCATTGGCTTCGTTCTAGGGTTGGCAAATTTTGTTAATCTTGAAAGTAATGGGAAGCAGAGGATATTAGACTAATCAAGTTTCAACTAGAGTCTTAAGAAGTATTGCCCATAGTGATCTTTGGCTTTTCCTTTTTTCCTTTTCTGTTGCTAAAGTTTAATTTCTCTATCAACAGGTGATTTGAAAAATGAGACAAAGAGCACTCCCCTTCCTGCTGGAGAGGTTAATGCATCTTCTGGTATGGCAGGAAAATCAGTTGGACTCATGGTTCCACCTGCTATGGCCACAGCATTGGAGCTCAGAAATGGAGGTGTGAATGCTGCTAAGACAAGTCCTACTAGTGTTCCACATCCTTGTCCTGTAGTGCCTTCTGAAGCCTGGTTACAGGTGTGGGATGCTGGTCTGGAAATTTCGATATAACCTCCTTTTTGAAGTCAGCAATTACGAATACTTTTTTATTTTCTTATTATTTCTTGATTTTTTTTTTAAGAATGAACGAGAGCTGAAGAGGGAGAGGAGAAAACAGTCGAATCGAGAATCCGCAAGGAGGTCAAGATTGAGGAAGCAGGTATGCGACACCCTTATGATTCACGATCTTTTCATTCCAATTCTCCTGTTACAGGATATCTCAAAATGTTTTAATATTCTTGCACTCTAGGCCGAAACTGAAGAACTAGCACGTAAAGTTGAAGCATTAACAGCCGAGAATGTGGCTATTAAATCCGAGATAAATCAGTTCTCAGAGAAATCAGAGAAATTGAGGTTAGAAAATGCAGCATTAATGGTATGTCGATTTGTTCTGTAGTCTTCCTCTACGAATCTTTTGTCTTTGCTATTTATAAAGTTATGTTGCTAACTCCGAAATTAACATGTAGGAGAAAATGAAAGACTCACCATTAGGACACGCGAAAGAGCTAACGCCAAATAACATGGAGGAGCAAAGAGCTATTAGTACGGAGAACCTTCTGTCCAGGGTTAATAACCCCACCTTTGTGGAAAGAAGCACCAGGGAAGAGGGCGGTGAGTTATACGAGAGAAGCTCAAAGACTGGTGCGAAGCTGCATCAACTCTTGGACAGAAGCCCAAGGACTGATGCCGTACGTGCAGGTTAAGAACTAAATAACAATCCTCGTAGTTTGATGGCAACTATATTATAGTTCTCATAATTTCAACCTAAATTACTGCTAACAGTTAGTGGAGAAAGTTGGATGGCTGAGTAGGGTTTGTTATTGGCCTCCAAGTCTTGTAAGTTAGCCCCCGTTACAGCAGAACTGATTTATTTTGTTGGAAATTCAGAGTGCTGGAAGGCGGTGTACATTGAAGAGAATTAGCGATTTTAAGTTGGGGAAAGGTCTGGGAACTTTCTTATGTAACGTATGTGTGTGTGTAATTTTAGTTGGTCGCATTGTAATTTGCCTGATATGTACATGTAAATGGCAACTGATCGCATGTAATTTCCAAACGTGCCTGTGAATTGTGTTAACTCGTTGAAGGGGTTTCCCTGCGGCCACTGGTTTTTGACTGATTTATGGGCCGAAATGGGTTATCCCTACAAAGTATATGCTTCTGGGGAAACGGAGTAAAGTTACGGAAAATTTAACAAAACTAAACTATTCTATGAAAATAATCAAGCTTGGTGTTCGACACATGTTTTCTTTCTTTAAAAATAGAACCTTAAATTAGAATTGGTAAAGTAAAAATAGGGATAGCAATGGCAATATTATAAAATACTGTACCAGAATTAGTATCGGATTGAGTTCTGGTATTATATTTTATCGGTATTGATTAATATTGGATATTATTTTGGCTAATTTTTTAAATTTATGAAATAGTTTATGAATTTTTTTAAAATTATAAAATAATCCATTGTCATATTATACAGTTGTACTGTATATTTTTAACCATGTCTCTAAAAATCATAATAATAGATAATAATTATAATATTAATTTATAAATTTAATTTCATAATTATTAATAAATATAATTAAATTTAAAATATATTTTTAAAATATATAAATTTCAAATAAATTTTGATTTAATA
>JANVCQ010000004.1:3550457-3560927 GCA_025531925.1 Erythroxylum plowmanianum
ATCCATATAAAATATTTGGTTAGATATATTTTTATTTATATTTTATAAGGTTTAAAATTATATAATAATTAATATATTGTGATTTGCATATTTTAATATATTTTAAATAATTTTTATATGCATAAATAATTTTTATAACAAAATAAAATATAGTTAAAATTAAAAATATTTTTTATTTTTATGTTGTCAAACAATCTATTGCATGAAGTTCTTTTAAAAAAGTACTTTTTAAAATGACAGTCAAACAGTTAACTGACTTCTTAAAAAAGTTCTACAACTGACGAAAGCTTTTTTGATATAAGCCTATCAAAACAGGCACTAAATCGGTAAGGCAAGAGGTTTAAGGTTTAAAAAGTTAAACGGGTGTTATACTGTTATAAAATTGACTCAAAATTAAATAAATTTTAATAATTTAAAATATGATTAAAAAAGATTGTTCTTTTCTATCAAATAATTTGAAGTTTAATTGAAAAAAAGTAAATGAACATTAATTTATTTATTTTGATTTATAAAAACTTATTAATTGACAAAAATTGACCGGTTAATTAATCAAATAATCAATTTTTAACAACAAAAATTATTAAAATAAGTTAAACCAAAAAAATTGAAAATATAATTGAATAGTTAGATGATTCAAGATTTTTACGATTTAACTAACCAAATCGGTTAAGTATTTTAATGAATGATAAATATACATTAAAAAAGAAGAAGCTTTTCCTATTAAGAAATAGCAATTTTTAACTTCATTCTTCCGTTGAGTGAACAAAATGGTTATTGAAATTAATGTCTTGCTTGTGGTTAGTGTCACGTTACCAAACTTGGTGACAAGTTCACTCCTCCTTGGATTCAGGAATAGACAGTTCATCTAATCACAAGTACAACGTGTACATATTGATTCCCGCAGCCCTCAGATTCCAACCTTGCTTGTGCTTCTCGCCATCTCCTTCTCTATCTACTATATTGGATGCCTTTATTTGCAGTAGTCCCGTCTTCTTCAAGTAGTTGGACTCGGGACTCTTGCATGGTATATATACCATTTATAGTCTAAGCATACTGTTGGATAGGCTTTTGGGAAGATAATAAGCAATTTTTTATTACAAAAACTTGTTTTAAAAAAAGTATTTGTCTGTAAAATAAAAAAATATTTTTTTAATAGATATGATTTTTTTTGCAATCAAAATATAGTTTTTTAAGAAGGTTAAATTTGCAATTTTTCAAAAAGCCTCTAAAATGACTTTTTTTGATAGATTTTCAGATCAATTAATGAGCTTATTTTTATTTCCTTTTACTCTTATGTTTTACACATAATTATCACAATTCTTACAAACCTATCTTCACATTTATCTTACAAATCCATTAGTTGGCTTTTTTAAATATATCTTAATATTTATTTTTTATATTAATTTTACCTATGTTATAATCTATATACAAGATTTAGTTAGATATATTTTATATATGTTTTATATGGTTTAAAATTATATAATAATTAATATATTGTATTTTGTGTATTGTTTAATATACTTTAAATAATATTTATATGCATAAATAATTTTTATTATAAAATAAAATACAATTAAAATTAAAATATTTTTATTTTTATATTGCCAAACAATCTACTGTATGGAGTTCTTTAAAGAATGTTCTTTTTTAAATGATAGAAAAACTAGCTTCTTAGAAAAATTTTCATAAAATATTTACAAAAAAACCTACTAATAAAAACTCTACTAGTATAAGTTCAACCAAGCTAATACTTAGAATTTATAATTTATAAAATCTCATTAAAACGCTATATCTAAAATAATTAGTACAGGGTGCTTCTTTATTTTACACGTGTTTATAAATTATAAATACATACCGCCAGACATTATTCGGTTAAACTCATACGCGTGAATCTCGTAAGTTGTGTTTCTACCTATACTCTTACCACCTCAAAGCTTCCATAAGAGACAATAACACCATTTCTCTGCCTATCCACAATATCACTTTATCCTCATCATCTCTTTTGTTCATCAAGATTTTATCATAAGGCTCCAATGAAACCAAAGTTGTCTATCTCTTTTCTGGGATCGGACAGTAGATCTCTGCATGTAGATCACCAAATCTCTGCCATTTTCAGTTCCTTGTACTGGCGAGAATTTTCCTTCTAGGCCTGTTTTTCTTGAATTTCCATGTACGTTGTCACCTCCTGGTAAGCTTGTTCAAATCATCCTCATTGGTTCTTGATCTTCCAAACCCAGATTTCACGACAATCAATGCTTAGATATGTAACTTTTTGAAAATTCTGAGGTAATTTCAGGTTTTTTGGAAAGCATAGACAAGAGTTGAAACTCGAAAATGGAGAAACCTAAAGAAGTTCTTCCAAAACCACCTGGATACAACTCGAAAATGGAGAAACCTATACAAGCTCTTCAAAAACCACCTGGATACAACTCGAAAATGGAGAAACCTATACAAGTTCTTCAAAAACCACCTGGATACAACTCGAAAACGGAGAAACCTATACAAGTTCTTCAAAAAACACCTGGATACAAGGATCCGACCAATAATTCCCGACAAAACCCCAAACTGCCGCCTAGAAAACCCATCCTCCCGACGTCATACCAGCCGAGGAAGAAACGAGCAGGATGCTGTCGTATTTGCTACTGCTTATCTTGCATCCTTTTGATCGTCATCGTCTTCGCAGTTCTGGTCGCCAGTGGTTTCTTCTACGTATGGACTGATCCAAAACTCCCCGCTTTTCACGTCCTCTCATTCAACTTCCCAACTTTCAAAGTCACGAAGCAACCCGACGGCGCGTACCTGAATGCAGCGACGGTGACGCGTGTGGAGGTAAAGAATCCAAACACCAACATAAGAATCCGCTACGGTGAGTCCAACGTCCACATCACCATCGGGAAAACGGAGGATATTGAGATGGGCACTGCACAGTTGCCGGGGTTCACTCAGGGGACGAAGAACACGACGAGTTTGAAGATCAAAACGAGTGTGACTAACGAGTTGATCGAAGGAGCTGGGTGGAAGCTTATGGATCAGTTCAGGAGGAAGAGTCTGGTTGTTAACGTCAAAGTGAAGACTAAGTTTGGAATAAGTGTTGGAGGTCTGGAGACTGAAATGACCGATGTTCAAGTGCTCTGTCAAGGCATGACGTTGAAGGAAATCGAAGATAGTCAGCTCCCCAAGTGTCACGTTAAAGCGCTCAGATGGTAAGTGCTCAGGTCTTCTTGTTTGCTTTAGTGTTACCTCTTTGACACGATTTGCCAGATTCGGTTACTGCATACATCGTTGAGATATTTTCCAAGGTCAATTCAATCGTCCTAATTGGTTTTTGACTGAATTCAAGATTGAATATTCAATTTGTTTTCAATTCAGTTTTGTTTTTGATTCCAGGCTCAACTTGGCGTAGTAACCTATACAACCATGCGAGCGGCATTCGCAAGTAACTCTCTGTATCTAAACATGATTGTTGTTTATTATGTTAAAGTTTTCACAGTGTCAGGCAGCGTAGACATTGGGGAAGATATTGGATTGAAAAGATGTAGATCAAGGCCAACATGCTTCCTCACCAAAATTCTTTGCTTGTAATGATGCATTTAAAAAGGACCCTCTTACTGTTTTGTGGTTTGGTTGTTGGTCAAAATTTTGAACTACGTAAACCTAGGTTCAAAGTAAGTTCTTAAAAGGTTATCTTAGCTTAAATGAGATCGCGAGTTTAAACTTTTTTTATGTATGTAATCGTTTAAAATTTGGGGTCAAAATTTTACTTCTCATAAGAGACCTACTTAGCTCGGATAAGAGATTAGTTTGAGAGTTGATAACTTTAAAGTATTTTTTCATATTTGAGATTCTCCTATGATACTTCATAAGTAACAAAAAAAATTTTGAATTACATCCTAGGGTGACAATTGGACTTGGATCATGCTCAAGTCGATCAAATTTTGGGCCAAATTTTTTTAAAAAATTCATGCCCAACATTCAATCCTTCTAAATAAAACAAAGACATCGTCGAAAATAACATCGTTTTATATTTTTAATTAAAAATAATTAAGCTTATTATCTCGTATTCGGTCCCAATCTAACCCATTATCATCCTATTACACCCTAACTTTAATGGTTTTAAAAATATGTAAATAAATATTTATTGTTATTTATAATATTAACATTGTTAAAATGATAATAATTTAAATACAATTAAGATTTTATGAATTTTTAATGATTCGATAGTAAATTTATTAGATGTTAAAAATGAATAAATTATTTATCATTATTTTCAAATTTTATTTAAGGTTTATTAAGTATTATTTTAATAATGTTAAAATATAAGATAATACTAAAAATAGTAATAATAATTCATTTAAACATTGTGTAAATAGTATATGTCATTCGTTTATTTGTCTTTCTCTGTTTTGAATAAGAGTATAAAGTGTGCTGTGGTTGGGCTGTAATGTAGGGTTCTTGGATGCCTGATGGAAATGACAGGTCGCCATGCTTGCTTAAATAGCAAACTGTGAAGAGAGTGATGTCTGATGTGAGGTGTAACTTAACATCTTAATATTTGTTTTTGTGCATTAGGTGGTGACTCATAGGCCACTACAATGTTAATTATAATATTATTAAATTAAGATATGCCACTTTTTATATTTTAACTCGTTCAAAAATACTATCATATGATATTTAAAATATCTCAATGGGTCAGACCCGGTTGATCCGGCCCTAGGCTCCCTTTTTTTTAAAAAAATTCGATTCTAGAGTCGAGGTTGTTGAAATACATAATCTTAAAAAGTATAATTCATAATCTTACTATTAATTAATAGAGAGACTATTTAAAAAAAAATATGCACATTTTTTTAGTTTCTTTATTAAAATTGAAACCAACTTATATGAGTAATATTTTAAATTTACGTCAACAATTTTTTTGGTAATTTTGTTTATATAATTTTCAAAATCTCATATTTTATAAAATAAATGCACTTTCTCCTTACTAATTTTTAATTAAATTGACACAAGGTATTTTGATTTATGCCCGTATTTGTTATATCTAATTCTTTTTACAACAACAACAATACATATTTGTGCAAAATATAACACGTATCAAGCCTTTTTAACAATTATAATAACTTTTTACTCTTTTTTAAATCAAAAAATCTATAATTGTTATTTTTTAGATGTGAGTTGAGTAAATATTCGGATTGATACAATAATTTATAAATCAGGTCAATCAAATGCTTTACACTAGACAAGTCTTATACGATAAATTCGATCAAAAAGTCGTAAATAAGAAAAATTTGAACATAAGACTTTGCTAACTCGACCGGCGGCTTTTTTTAGAGATCACGTTAATTATAGAAGATGTTCAAGTCTTTTACGTTAGAATATGTGACTTTAAGTCACGACATAGAAGACGGACACAAGCTGTCTACTCATTGATTGAAATTATCCATTCCAACTAAGTCACTGCCAGCTTGTGCATGACATGTACGCTTCTCAATCTAATGCATCAGACTGTTCATTTGATAAGAACAGGTGAAACAGTTACCATTCGTTTCTTAGGAGTTCACATTTGTGTTTAAACATTTAAATTAAATTAACTAGTATATTTTATTACATTAATTTTAGAATCAATATTTTTAAATTATTAACGTCCAACTTCTACTTATGGATATACTTTCTTGCGATTTAGTCGTGTCTTCCTGAGAAAATAAATCACCAACTTCGGACGGCGGACACATTTTTGAGGTGATCTCGTAATTCTTACGGGATAGAGACGACGATGATTAAAGTAAGCAATTAAAGGATCATATGAGACCCTCTGGCAACGGGAGAGTCAAAATCAAAGACACATGCACCAATCAAGAGTCTGGAACTTCTGTTTAATTTTATGATGTCTTATTCTGTTTTATAAATCTTAACCATTTATCTATGTGGGTCTTGTGTGGGTTCCGTATAAATAAATACGAAACTCACATAAATAAATGACTAAGATTCATGGGACAGAATAAGACATCATAATATTGGACAGAGAATCTTGTCCCACCAATAAGACGGGAATCAGTAGAAGCGATCACAGCCGTTCATCATCACGTCCATCTCTCTTAATCAAAGTGGGAACAAACTAGAGAGCGAGAGATGAGCGGTTAGAGAATCACAATATGGTGGGACCCAAACCGAGACGAAAGTTACTTTGATTTCACAATTGCATGCACACACCCACACATATCCTTCTCTCTCTCTTAAATGATAACAATAATAATTATAAAACTAATTTTTTTCCTTCTTCAGCTTTTCTCCTTTGTATAATTCGTCACGCTGTTACTATTTCACCCCCTCTCTCTCTCTCTTTCTACAACTTTCTTTCTCTCTCTGAATCGGGGGCGATTCTTAGAGGCTTGTCCATGGCTTCGAAGCGGATCTTGAAGGAGCTCAAGGATCTCCAGAAGGATCCTCCTACTTCTTGCAGCGCTGGTTCGTTGGTTTCTTGTTTCCTTTAATTTGATATTTTTGGACAAATTTTACAGTTCTCTGCGCTCGATCTGCATTTTATGTTGTTTTCTATGTCGTTTTCGTGCCTGGATCGTGGTTCCCGTTACGAACGTGTGCTAACTTTTGACTTTTATTAGGCTGTTCGTTAAATCTGAGCTGTTCTCGTTATCCCTTGTCCAAATCTTGACGTTCCATTACTTTGTAACATATAATCGAAAATCGTCGTGTTCAATTGCGTTGACTTGTGTCACCATCAGGTTTTTCTTTTTTGCCTTTTCTTTGGGTTTTGATTTGGTATCACTTCTTATTCTGCACTTATGATTTTGTTGGAAAATCTTTCATTTCCGATTCCTTCACTGGTTTTCTGCTACGGATTTAGAGTATATCTCGTGGGCCATGTTTATATTTAGATTTTTCGTACAGTTGAAACAATAAAAGATATAGGAATTAAGATGATTATTCCCTTGTGGTTCTTCCCAGCATTGCTTTTCGATATGGATGTAGTTATTGTGCCGGGTAAGTGTTTGTTGTTTTCCTTACGTGTCTGCTACTGAAGAGAAATGTTTTCTTGTCTGAATTAAAGCAGCATATATCTATAGATAGATAGATAGCTTCCTGTTTATACTTGACAACTAAGGTAAATATTCTAACTTGCATATGCCCTGGCAAGGAACTTATACACATAATCAGTTACCATAGTTGTCGATGTAACCTGTCTTGAAATAGTTTTTTACAGATTTTGTTTGGAGTCCCTGTTGATCTTTTTCCTATGTGGCTGAATTTCGTGTTTTAATGCATTTGCTTGTTCGTGTCATGTTTCCTGCTGCTGTGCGCTTTTAATTGTCATGGGGCGGCTTATGTGTCTTTCCACTTAATATATCTGTTGCAATGGAACTTCTAGTTAATTGTCCAATCTCCATTGTTTTTGTTGATTGAGATGTTCAATTGTTTTCACCTCTTGTTTAGCATGTTTTTACCATACCAACTTATTTCTTATGTTGGTACTAATATGAAGTATACTCCAAATTGTCAGAGTATCCCAAATTGACTAAACATGAAAATGTTAAAGGGTTTATAAGTGATAAGGGTCAACTATCTAAATGACTAGTTCTAGTTATTTTGACAATGGTTGACCTATGCTCAATTCTTGTTAGTAGACTCTATATTCTGCTCATATAAAAAATTCTAATACAAATAGGTATCATTTGGTCTGAATATGCGCTTTTGGTTATTGACTCAAGATTCATATTCTGTAACTTGATATATTAGAATAACTTTAGTCATTTCTCTTATCTAAAAGAAGATTCAGTTCTGAAGTGAGCAAAAGATATTCTTCGTTTAATCTATTCCTTGTGGAATGCCTTTTTTGTATTTTTACAGGTCCTGTAGCGGAGGACATGTTTCACTGGCAGGCAACAATTATGGGTCCCGCTGACAGTCCTTATGCTGGCGGAGTGTTTCTAGTTACCATTCACTTCCCTCCTGACTATCCTTTTAAGCCACCAAAGGTAATATCGTCCAATTCTTTCTTCTGCATCTTTCTTCTTTGGTGAATATGGATTACTTCATCAGAGACATCTCGTACTTTTATAAACTATGCTCTTTAAGCTTCAAGGCTAAAAAAGTACAACATATATTATTTGAAAGAGGTTCTAGTGAAATAAATTTCACATCTCTGATGTTACTATGTAATATCATAGAGAATCACTCCATATGATTATTATGAAAGTGTAGAATTTAACGAACTCTAGATGTTAAATGATTGTTTATAATTCTATTGTTTCTGTTTGATGCTTCATTTAGACTGTAAATCTATGACTTTTGTGAACATGAAGGAAAATTGAGGTAATAAGATTTTCTATGGATTATGGTATCTATAGCTTTTCCTTAGTGGGAACCTCTTTCTGTCTCTTGCAGGTTGCATTTCGGACCAAAGTTTTCCACCCAAATATCAACAGTAATGGCAGCATTTGCCTCGACATCCTAAAGGAACAGTGGAGCCCTGCCTTGACCATTTCAAAGGTTCTTACCTTTTTGCTCCTTCTTAGTTCTTATCCCCTAATGTATAAGATGGAGTATAAAAGCATGTCCATGCAGAATCGCGGCGTTGCACGTTAAATTAGAACGATGTTCAAATAGGGTTATTTAGTGTGCCAAAGTTGAGAAATGAGGAGTTCCTTAAAATATTTGGCCCGTAACCTTTCCTGAAGTGTTTGTGAATCATCCGTCTTTTTCTTGTGACCCATTATTACTTACCCTTAGCAGTCTTTTAACAAAATCCAGGATATTTGACATGCGTCTCATTTTCTGAAAATACCCGGGTAAAGTCTTCCAATTGACAACAGACGGAATGGTAAACTCTAGCTGCCTTCCTAATACCTGGGTAAGTCTTCCCATTGACAACAGACGGAACGGTAAACTCTGGCTGCCTTCTAGTAGCACAGAGACGACAATGGGCCAGGTCCAGCCAGGTCTGATTCTGTTCCAAAGTCTGGAAAAAAAATTCTAGACCTGAACCTGGATCAAAACATGGTCAGATCAGTTTTTATCTGTTGGTTTCAGGTCGAGTCTAACTTAAAATTTTGTACCAACTCTACTTTAATGGAATCTTTGTATAATCGGCAATCATTATCATAATGCACGATTATTTTATACCTTATATCCTGTAAACCATTGCTGTTTTTTAAGTTGGTGGGAAGGGCTATGGTTTTTGTGTTGCAGGTGTTACTCTCAATATGTTCCCTCTTGACGGATCCAAACCCAGATGATCCATTGGTTCCAGAAATTGCCCATATGTACAAGACAGACAGGTCCAAGTACGAGGCAACTGCCAGGAGCTGGACCCAGAAGTACGCCATGGGTTAGTCTGCTTCTCGGGGCCGTTAAGAAGGCCTCGTTCATTTCTAATTTATGTAAAATTCGATGTGTGATCAGCCTGCCGTGGACAAGTCAAGTTCAATTTATACAATGCCTCCTATAAAATGAACATGTTGTTAGGTTGTTTGTATGAAAACTTGTTCTTGTACTGTCTAAGACATGTAGTTGATGTTTCATATTACATTTGGTTCATGGTCGTAATCGAATGAACTCGAGTTTAATTGGTGAGGTCTCTTTCTATTCCCGGTCAATCAGTTTTTATAATTTACGTTGGAAAGCATTCTTCTTCTTATCTCGGGATTGAATTATACACTTGGTTTTTTCTTTTTCACTCTTCCATGTTTCTTGATTCTGTTAGGTCACTTGTAATGTATGTGCTGGACCCTTGCTTACCTGTCACTCCATTTATTCAGTCTCTTAAAATCTAGATTAAGCATTTTTATTGATATATTACCATTAAATTATATTTTACATGGGTTACTCTTAGTCAGAGGGCATATAGGGACAGCATTAGCAAAGATACGTGTCGTTATTATCGCGTGAATTAAAAAAAGGCTCTTTATGCTGTAACTTTTAAGCTCGTGAAATATTTCACCAATAATTTGCATCATAAATTTGCAACCTACATACTAGTCAAGTGATTTATATAATATATTTTATAAGAGATCAACGATAAACAAAAAATTAATTGTAGTTTATATTTTGAGTATGCTAGTCAAGACATAAGCATTTCGCTTCTGTATGTTATCAATTCTCGAATTTTCAGGCATGTTAATATGGTAGCTCACTTGTTAGCTAAATTAGCTATTAGATATCCCAATAAGCATAGTTGAGACATGTTAGCTGCTTTTTTATTAGGGGGTGCTTTTTTGAGGGATATAGATATAGAATGAGAATTGATGCTTGGTATTAACCTATCATTGAAGACCTAAGAGTTTCATTTCTTAATTTTGGACAATCCCCCATTCCTCTCATAATCTAGAGGAATGGAAGAGAGGATTGGAAGGAATGGAATAATTAATTAAAATATTGTAATTAATTAATTAATTATAATATAATTAATTAAAATATTAATATTATTTAATTAATTACGTTCTATTTAATTAAATTATTATT
>JANVCQ010000004.1:3586012-3596441 GCA_025531925.1 Erythroxylum plowmanianum
AGAAGATGTAGAAGATGGAAAGTTCATAAACTTGGAAATGCAGAAACATGACAACATGCATGCGTGAATAGATGTTTACGTTGAATCTTGGATTTTTGATTTGTTATGTTATGTTGAAGTGAAAGGGGCGTAGAAAAGAGATGTGTTGTTATGCTTCAAGTAGGATTAAGATGATATAAAAAACGTGGAATGAAGGAGGAAACAAGATGGGAAAAAGTCTGCAGAAAAGTATGAAATATACATTAAGGATATACGATTTTTGATGTTTGTTTGTAATTATGGGTTTTGATTTGTTATGGATGGTCTGAATTAAATTAGGGGTTGAAATGAAGGGAATTAGGGAAGATATAAGTTTGAAATCTAGAAAAAAAATGAAGGAAGAAGAGAGAAGAATCTGCAGTGTTCGGTGAAGAAGAAGACAACCTGCACTTTAGAGAGAGAAAGAAGGTGATGGGTTGCATGTAGTTTATGAACTATAGTATTTTTACTGAACAACTTTAAGTCTTTTGGCTGTAACTTTTTCATTTGAACTCCAAATGACTTGAAACTTAGATCAATGGATTCTTAAGACATTTTTCTTTCCCTCAATAAAAATTTAGAGCTATCTGAATTAATTTGAAAATGAATGATAGGATGAAATTATGGAAGTTTGCTGGAATGTTATGAACTGAAAAATTTTCATGAGCATGCTTCGATATTATAATTATAACTTGAGCTGTAGATTTTGAAATGAGTTTATTTTTGATTCATATTAAACTAGAGACACAAGTCTACAACTTTATTGAAGAAGTCAAATTTTGATCCTGTCTCTAAGATTTTCAAAATTGGCATGTAATTGAGTCATAGCTAAAGCTGAAGCACTACCAGGGACATAAATCATATCCTGTAGTTATTGAATAAATGTATTGATGTAGGCCGAATTAGACTGAGGTGTCTTCACCAAAGTTGAAACTTATTCTCTTAGCTTTAAATTGGTATAAATTGTGTAATTTTTTGATATCTGAGCTGAAAGATATGAGTTGTACGATTAGAGGGAATGATCATGTACTAGCCAAAAGTTCAAATGTAGACAATCTATGGTATTTTGTGCATAACTCATTGAATAATGAATCCAATTGGATGATCTTGGAGTTATTAGAAACTTAAAACACTGTAGAACAACTTTCCAGAAGGAAGTTTTGCCTAATTTTGTCATTTATCCTACCAGATTAATTATGCAAAGTTGACCCAAAATCATATGGGTAGAAAATCTGAAGTAGTCAATTAAGTTATGAATTTGATTTCACATTATTTTATTTTGGTCCAAATTATAAGTACCAAACGATATTAATGAGGGCTTTGATATCTGATCGATTTGATGATAAAAATTACTATAAAATACCTGAAATTGTCATTGAATATGCATTGTGCATACTTTCTATACATTGATGTGCATAAAAGAACACTTGTACATTTGTGCAAAAATATGATATTTGTGAATGTGTTGTGTATGTTTTATAGGAGCACATCAGATGTCAGTTGGACATTACTGGGCCATCCAGGCAATAGCTTCTTGGAGCGTACTGTGAGTCAACCTAGATGATTTCCTATGATTGATTTGATTTGAATGTAATTTGATTTGTTAAACTTCCAATATTATTGAACTATTTGTGAGTTGTTTTTGAATTCCGGACTTGAGGTTTTAATAGTTTAATAGTTGGGCATGTATTGGGAGTGTTTTTATTTGATATGAATTTGACATTTGATTCTCAATGAAAGTTGAATGTCGGACTTAGATCCGGTGACTGTGAAATCTTGTCTGAGCATTTGTATAAGATTGTGATATATGAGATATTCAGAATTTGTTGCATTTCATAAAATGCATGCTGAGATAAAGGCATTGTGTCTTGAGTTGCCAGTATGAAGCGCTTCCACGTAGAGCTTTGCTTCGTAATATATGTTCTGCACGTAACGCTATACTCTGTGATTCTGTTCTTACTGAGCCCGGGCCAATATTTGTATAAGTATGTGATAGACACTCAGTCACAACAATAAGAACGAATGTGAGTCTCATGCACATAGCGTTCATATAAGATTGAAATTCATGAATGATTTGCAAAGCTGTAATGAGTGGCCATATGTTATGCCATGTTGTGTGAGTATCTGAAAAATAATTATATGTTCTGAATGAATATCTGTGATATATGTGATGTGTATATGTAATCCGGTGAATTCATCAATGATGGTTCACTCATTGAGTTTGCAAAACTCATCAAAAATTGCAATGTGACTTTTTAGGTGCAAGACAGGAGACCAAGTTCCTTAGTCAGGACTTAAGGAATCTTTTGGATAGAAAAATGGCTCAGAGGTCTGACAGCTGACACCAGAAATGCTGTAGCATTTTTTTTGTAGTTTGTTAAAACCTATAAGAGGTTTTATACATATGTGTATAATGGAAATAGTGTAAGATTTATGAATGAATGAAATCAATGGGTTTTAAAATTTAGTGACTTTTGATTATGTTAGATGATGCCATGTGTAAGTTGGATTTGCTTTTGCTCCAACATGTCATTATCAGAGGATATGTACTTGAATGTTGCTTGAATGTTTGGGTATGTACTTTGTGGTAGTAAGATGTTGAAGGAAGAGTGAGCATTTTGCTGAGTTTGTTGAGTCTGTAAAATGGCTATAAATAGCACTATTTCTATTGAATAAAATATCTCTTACAGTATTTTGTTTAGTTGTTCCTCTGTTTTTCATAAATACTCTTTTATGTCTCTATTTTTCCTAACAAAAGTCGTGGAAAATTTTCTATATTTAAACTTCGTTGACCTACTTATGTGACATGAAAGTGCCAAGTCGTGGAAGAAAACTAATTTCATGCTCACCTGAAATAAAGAATTAGAAATAGATTTAATTAAATTTAATATTTTATAATTAAAAAATGATTAAATCAAAGAAAAATTAAAAATTAATTATACATGACTTCATTTTAATCTATTTTTATAAGTTTTATATTTTCAATTTTATTTTTATCTATATTTTTTATTATATTATATTTTATCCAATCATAATCAAGTGTTATAGTAAAATTTTAAAATTTAAATTTTATATTGTCTTTAGTTCAAAATACATAGAAGTTAATAAAATATAATAGCAAAGATGTTTTAATGATTAAAAGGTCCTTTTGATTACTACAGAAATATTTGAAGTGACCTTGAAAATTTGATTTCCTATAAAAATGTTATTGTTAACAATCAAGTGCGCCCTTGAGATTAAAAAAATGGTTACTGGGAAAATACTTAAGGACAAGGAACTAAGTACTCCTTTAAGACCATAAATAAGGTGAGAAGATGAGCCAAGCACAAAGGGTAGTGTGCCTACTGTGCTAGGACTAGTTAATAAAAAACTTTAATTCAAGTCAAACGAAGATGCTTTGTATGTAGAATTAATATACCAACATTGCTTATAGACTAACTTCATTAAGATGATGTGTGAATATCTCTTAAGTGTGAGGTTAAAGTTGAAATTTTGAAGATGTTATGTTGATAATTAAACCGACTGCGAATATGTCAAGACATTATAATTTTCGTAAATAAATTTTTTGATTTATTGTTCACTTTTTCTTAATCTAATTTCTTTTATCTTTGGTATGATGGTAAACTATATTCATATTTTGCATTATAGTGTTGTTTTAATTCAGGACTACTAAAAGCTAAGTGTAGGGAATTTCATATGTAAAAGTTATAATACATTTTACACCCCTATTTTATATTATCTACATAACTCATTTCGACTAAATTATTGCTTTTTCTTATTAGTTATTCAAGTTATTTGTTTTTATATTTTATTTTTAAAAGGGCTTTAAATTGTACTGAGTATTTTTATTGTAGACTCGGAGGACTTAAAGAAAGGAAACTATAAGGAAATTTGGCCAAAAATGAAGTTCAACTCAGAAGAAATTCTGAAAATTTTCTTTTAATGATTATGATAGATCTAAAATATTTTTTAATGGTTTATTAGCTTATAGAAAGGTTGTTTTATTAGTTGAATTATGTAAATATATACGTCTTGATTGAATTAGATGTGCAAATGCCAAATTACGATAAAAAGTATTACAAGATGAATCAGGGGTTGTTCAACTGAAAATTGAGAGGATTTGTATAATTTGATTTCATTGATAAAAATTTCAGCATTATATGTATTTTGATAATCATGATTTGTGTCAAAGATAATGATTTCCAGCTTTGGAATATTGAATGTGTGGTTCCAATAATGTGTTATAAGTTTGTTTTGATGTTGTATCTTACAAATGTAGATACGAAGGATATTATGTGTTAGTGCATTGATCATGTTTCTTCTTTAGGATAGATTTTTTTTTCATATAAGCGAAATTATTAGGAAGCAATTGTCTTTTTAAAGAAAATGATTTGTTGGAACATTTTTAAATTGAAAGTATTACAATAAGTAAACTAAATTAGTAAATTAAGTTTCCTCGTAGAATTGACTTTTATTTGCTTTATAATAAATTGATTAATAAAATAATGATTTAATTTGCATACGTCTAAAGACACATATCAAAATTCGACGCCCTTGTTGGGGAAAGGAGACTCACCTACCGACGTCTCCATATCAAAACCCCAGCTCCAAATCCACTGAAATGGTGAAGATAAGTGGAAAATCAAGTAACGTGCGACGTTTGAGGATCTTTTAGAGTAAGGATGTCAATGGGTTGGGTCGGGCATGGTCGCTCCTGGCCTTTCCCATTCTGATCTCGAGTTGAGTGGCCTATAGGTCGGCCCTTTCCTTACTTTTTTTAATTACAAAATGACATTATTCTTGTCGTTCCGGTAGGGCCACAGGCCAGCCTGTGCTCCACCCGACTTCGACCCATAGCCTGGTTAATTCGAGGCAAAATTAGGCCGAATCAGGCCAAAATTGACATCGCTATTTTTGATGCTATAAAACCAATGGACAATTGGAGAGAGAAACAAGAACAAGTAGTCATGCGAAGAAGGGGTTGGTCCAAGAGATTTGGCACTCTTCTAAGGGTTGAGGCAAATAATCATTCCAAGGAGTATTTAAGGGTGAAAGGGAACCAAATCCCATCTATTTTGAGATGGTTCAAAGTTGATGAAGGAGTTTCTCAGATCTTGAAATGGCCGGTCCGAGGTTTGAAAGTGGAGTTGGTTGATTCTCTACTACATTCAACTTGTTAAATGTTTTTCAAGCCGGTCCGAGGTTTGAAAGTGGAGTTGGTTGATTCTCTACTACATTCAACTTGTTAAATGTTTTAGATTATCTTGGATATGTAAAAATTGCATGACCAAAATAAAATTTAAAACATGTTTGTTCATTTGTAAATATTAGGTTATATTTATTTGATTTCTAGACTCGATTTGAATCTCAACCCCCTCTCTTTTTATATACGCATTGACTTCATTATTTTGAATTGTTTTGGTTTAAGATTTTTCCTAATTTTGTACATTGCTAGAGATTTCATCCAAGTTGTCCAAGTTTTCATTGTCATTTAGACGTGCTTTATTATGTATGTATGTTTAATTTCTTCTCAACTTGAAAAATAATATAGCTTAATTTATTGTACTCAAAAGAACTATGTAAGTGGATGTTTCATATGAATATGTGGATTAATATAGTTATAACAAATCTGAAAATTTTCCTTTAACGGTTTATTAGTCTATCGAAAGGTTAATTTGTTAGTTGAATTATGTAAAGATATGTATATAGATTGAATTGGATGTGTAAACGCCAAATTAAGATTACTTTAAAAGTGTTATAAGATGAAACAAAGGTTGTCTAACTAAAAACTATGAGGATTTTTATAATTTGATTTCACCATTAAAAATTCCAGCATTGTATATATTTTGATGATCATGATTTGTCAAAGACAATAATTTTCAACTCTCAAATATTAATTGCGTGGTTCTAAGAATGTATTATAAGTTTGCTATGATGTTATATTTTACGAATAAAGGGGATATTATGAGTTAGTGCATTGATTATGTTTCTTTTTTTAGGATAGAATTTTTTTCAAAATTATTAGGATGCAAGTGTCTCATTTTAAAAAATAGATTGACTTGTTGGAATATTTTTTTAATTGACAGTATTATAATAAATAAACTAAATTAGTAAATTAACTTTTTTTGGTATGATCCGACTCTTATAGATGACGTCCTTTCAACTTGAGTTAATTTACTAAACGTTTAAATTGATAAATGACAAGGTCGTGGAAAATTTTCTATACTTAAACTTCGTTGACATAGTTATACAATGTGTAGAGATATCAAAAGGGCCCGACTCGACTGGCCCGAGTTGACCGAGCAAGTACAAGGGATGAAACTGTGGATCAACTAGTTCACCGTGGTTGACCCATCCTGGCTCGTCGGGCCACCATGACCTGGGGTCGGGTCAGATCGGACCAGGAGCAGCCCAAGCCCAGCCCGACCCATTGAAATTTTTAGCGACGTGAAAGTTGCCACATCGTGGAAGAAACTTATTTTATGCTCAATCGAAATAAAGAATTGGAAATGTTTTAATTAAATTTAATATTTTATAATCAAATAAAATGATTAAATCAAAGCCAAAATAAATACTAATTATACCTAACTGTCTTGTGATTTATTTTTAAAATTATTATTTATCTATATTCTTATATTATATTATACTTTATCCAATCATAATTTCCAAGTATTACAGTGAAAATTTAAATTTTATAGTGTTTTGAGTTAAAAATAAATAGAAGTTAATAAAATATAATTGCGCAGATTTTTAATGATTAAAAATACTATAAAATAAGTGAAATTTCTTATGAGAATTAAATTGAAAGAATGTCAAATTATAGGATAATTATATTTTACTAAAAAATTAAATATATTATCCCAAAAATGAACTTTTGTATAGTTTAACAATGATTAGAAAACTCAACTGATTTAGCCTGTTTAACTGTAAAATCTTGAACCGTTCAATTTTTCAATTCAATTTTTAACTTTTCGTTTCAGTTTATTTTAATAATTCATTTTATTAAAAACCGATCGATTTATTGATTAATCGATCAATTTTTATAAACTAATAAGTTCTTATAGATTAAAATAAATTAATTACTTTTATTTAACAATATCTTTTTAATTTAACTTTAAAATGTGAGATAATAAAGATAATCTTTTTCAATTACATTTTAAATTCTTTAAATTTATTTAATTTTTAGTCAATTTTATAATTATCTAATTTTAATTGAACCTTTTAAATTTTAAATCTCTTATCTTATTGATTTAATTTTTAATTTAATTTTAAAATATTCCAATCTAATTAATTCCCTTAGCCAACCAGTTGGTCAATCTTGTGCTAGGGTTTGGCCCAATTCACTCCGTAACAAACCCAAATATCGAACTTGCTGCAAATCAATAACAGATAAGTAACAACCATATTTAAGCATATTTTCTTTTTGAATTTAAATTGTTTAACAAAATTGGCCTCTCTTTGCGTGTCGACCTCCACTTGCTTGGCGCCCTAAATCCCACGCCGCGAATCCCCCCCCCGCTGTCTCTCTCTCTCTCTCTCAATTTTCTGTTTCCCATGCAAATTGGAAAGCTCCAGAAGACAGACCTAGCGCAAGTTCGATATAAAACCGAACGCCTCTTCGTTTCCTTTTGGTTAATTATAATTACATCCCCCAACACTCAATACATGTTTAGAACAGTCGTTTCAAATTTGAACTCTTAAGTCTCTAAAGAGAAGAAAAAAAAAAGGAAAAAAAATTGTTAGGTAGCTGTTTCTAGAAGAAGAAGAAGAAGAAGTTTTAAATGGTAGGATTTCCGAGACAGAGTTGGCCATCATGGATAAGCGCAGCGGCGGCCACCAGAGTAGACGTTGACGGAAACGTTTCTTCGGCGACGGCGGAGACTATGTTTACTTCTAAAGAAGCTCTACAAGATAAGGATTTCGAAAAGGCATCGCCGTCTGATGACGTGAGTTTAGGTTTCAAGGAGAGAGCCTTCTCTGCCGCTGGCGCCGCTGTCCTCTCCGCCGTCATTGTTAATCCTCTTGATGTTGCTAAGGTATTGTGGCTATCCTTTGGTTTATTAATTCTTCTGATTAATTTTGTCTGGTATAGCGGTATTTCATAAAGGCTTTTGTTATTGTTGTTAGTGATAGAGAGGAACGCGCGATAGCGTCAATAATTTGTTGTGATTGTCCCAGCTTTTGGTTTATTATTGTTTATCTAACCACTGATCCCAACTGAGAGCAATCGGAACTCGGTCGTTGGATCGTTCTTCATTTTCCGTGTTTATTTTCCAATTCATTTTTGTATTTTCTTCTGTTTAGTTTATTTTGGTTTTGATTTGCGCATGTAAGCTTCCCTAAGTTTCGTCTTGCAATTCTGGAATCTTTTAACATATTCTTCTCTGCATCATTTTAAACCTTATTTCTAAATTTCAACCGAAAGCGATTGTCACTTCACGTGAATTCGGTCTTGGCTACTTTTCTGATTAAGTATTTGTGATCTGTTGATGGAGTTAACTATGTGATTAATTATTAGATTCTATATCGAATTTTGTTTCTCCGTGTCTTATTCTGGCTTCTTGGTTTTAATTTTGATTTATAGTTATAGTTCAGACGCTTTTTTTTTTCCCGCTAGTTTATGTGAAGAAAAAGAAAGGCCTTAGAACTTCCAGAAGTTTCACGTGATTCTGTGATCTTTTAGCATAATCACCTGGTTTACTATTGATCTTATCTAATTGTCCGCAGACAAGATTGCAAGCGCAGGCTGCAGGTGTGCCTTATCAACGTCTTTGTGGAGCAGAATGTTTTGGACTGGAGTCGGTACGTTAGCTGATCTTGATTTAGTATGAGATCTTGCAGCAACTTTTACATTATTAATTTCTAATTAACTTCTGGAATGGTTTTACAGATGCTTCCTGATATAAAATCTTCAGTGTCACGGACAGGTCCAGAGCCAGTTCATTGTTCAGAACAATTGTGCACCTCAGAATGTAATCGATATAAAGGAACATTGGACGTATTCTTTAAAGTCACCCGACAGGTTGGTGGATGTTTCATAATTTGGTGAACTATGGATGTTTGTCTCGGAACAGTATAAAATTCCTGTGGATCAATGACAAAATTATGATTAATCTTTTCTCTATGTCACTTCACATATTCTGTTGACTAGCTAAAAATTTGGAGGGGCATTATGTTTAAACCATGTTGGAAGTAAGAGAAAGTTTGGATACAAAACATGGCCGGTGGTAACAGAATTGCAAGTTTTCTAACATTTTGTTCCATAGTTCTCATTTTGATTTTGGAACTTATGTGAACTACTAATACTCATCAAAGACTTCACAGTGATGAACTTATGCAGGAAGGATTTGGACGTCTATGGCGAGGAACAAATGCAAGCTTAGCTTTGGCTATACCAACTGTAAGTCTCATCCTGCGACTGAAGAATTGCTTATCTTATATGAGACTTATAGATTGCATATAATGTATTCATTAGAGATGGTTTTCGGATCTTTGAGTTAAATTTTACTGATTTCAATGTTTTATGATTGTTAATCAGGTTGGCATCTACATGCCTTGTTATGACATCTTCCGGAATTTTCTTGAAGATTTTACATACCGCCATTCTCCCTCCCTGACACTTTATGTCCCACTAGTAGCAGGGTCAGCTGCACGCTCATTGGCTTGTGTTGCTTGTTACCCTATAGAGCTTGCAAGGACCCGCATGCAGGTAACTGCTTTCTTGGTTTTATTTAAGTTTTCTTCTTTACATTGTTGACTTCAGAAATTGTCATTTTGATAATTGTCCTTCGGATCTCATTTTAGTAAGATCTATTTACTCGTATGTTTTCTGTGTGCACTCTTGATTAAATCAGGGATGAGATTATGGTGCAATATTTTCAGCATGTATTTCGGTTGTCATTAAAAAGGGTTGTATTAATGGGAATTGAACAAAATGAACTGATTTAACGGAGGCACGGTTAGGTGCTGAGCTTTAGGAAATAAGTATTCAATATGCTTATCTACTGTGATAACTTTTCATACGCACTGGAATGACATGTATTGTTCTAATCCAATTTATTTCTTTGTGAAAATAGGCCTTCAGAGAAACACAAATTGGTGTCAGGTCCCCTGGAGTTTGGAAAACACTAATTGAGGTCATCAACCCAGTTAGGAAGAGTAGCAATCTACAAAAGGGTAAGTTGATCCTAAATGCCGAGTTGATATCATGCTACTTTGATAATCTGTCTACCACCAAGTCCAAGTTACCCCTTTTAGGTGCTGAGATTTCTTTGATCAATTGCTGTTAAATAGGCAACGAGTGTGAAATTTGTTTGAATTGTTGAACTCACTCGTGGTCTTTAGCAACAGGGCCACATTACCGCATGTTGTGGACTGGTCTAGGAGCACAACTTGCTCGTGATGTTCCCTT
>JANVCQ010000004.1:3605255-3619978 GCA_025531925.1 Erythroxylum plowmanianum
TAGAGGATGGACTGTCCATGTTGTGGTCCCTGAAAAGTCAGCCTTTTCACTCCAAAAAAGAGAAACGATAAACGAAAAGAAGGCAAGACAGAAAAAGACGCTAAAGCTAGAAGGGTGGGGGTAAGACGAGAAAAAAAAAAAGTTTCACTAACCATGTTCATTAATCATTGGCGACAAAGAATCTGCTATTTGCTGCTTAACCATGTGTTTCACGTTGCTCAGCATCTGCCTGTAATGCCTGAAAAGCAGACAAATTGGTGAAAGACAATAATTAGATTAACAGTAGTTTCAAATTTCAAATACATATTCCAAGGCTACGTACAGAAATGCTTCATGTCCTTCTTTGTTCATTGGGGAGGTCCCAGAATGATACTGTTACACGCATTGAGATAATGTTTGGTAAAATGAATGAACCAAAAGAGCAACAATTCGACTCACAAACTCATTTGGTATTAATCACTTCACAAGCAAATTCCATTATTTATTTCCTGAACACAGAGAGGACCACTGCAAAGCGAATTAGCAGCGTGGGTGACCACTGCGTCATTCTTTGTTAAAAGAAAGCATTTTATGCTCTACTACGTACAGTCAACAAACTGTTGGCGGACAACTGCGGGATTTTGAAATTTCTCTAAACTGGACTGCCTTCATGGGACCACATAACATGTCTGCACATGCTCTGTCTTGAAATTATAAGTTGATATCAGACGAGCAACCACGAGAATGAGCCACTAGTTTACGGTACTGCATTTAAACCAGAGACGGAATCAAGAAGAATGACAAAGCTGCCGTCAAAAGTCAACAAAATGAATGCCACCATCATGTAGGTAATCTCTTTGCTAAAGGAGTCTTTCTAGAGTATTTATGCTCAAAAAACCGAGGTCAGATGTCTTATTTGGTTCCAAAACTCATGAATCGTTTGATATTTGATTATCCAAGAAGAATGATGCATGAAAATTTTAGGCAATTCCCTAAATACAGCAGATGACTTACTCAGCGAGTTCAAACTAGTACGGTCGGATCACTGATTCGCCGTTCTGGTAGCATTTCCTCTCTGCTGCTTCAAAGTGCTGAGAAAAAGTGGTAAAAGCAGCATCAGCTTACCATATACTGCCATTTTGTGTGATGCACAGACTAGGTTTAATTCTACAATCTATTATTTCTCATCGAGCTCAAGTCGACTCAAGAAGAATCACACCTAACAGAGACGTAAACCGATTCCCATGGTTATGTTGGAATAAGTTTTAACAATCAAGAATTTCTGATCATTTTAGCAACTGAAAGCCAAGCAACAGACCTAACAACGCCATAACGCCCCTAAAAAAGTAGTTAAATATAGTAATGTTGACATTTTAGAATCGACATCTCCAACATCTAGTCTGTATTGATAGTCTTGCTCTTTTGATATCTCTTAATATTTTGAAATTCGAATTTCTAGTGACCAAATTAACTTAGCACAATAATAGCAATTGACTGTTGGACGTGATTTAGATCGACATCTGCTTCTAGTCCTTCTATTGCTCTCACTTCTTGTCTCATTCTCAACAACATTAGCCTTAAATTGTGTTGATACGTTACGTTCCTTTTCTTTGACTTTCTGATTTAATAAGTCGTCGGTGATGGCTTTCATGGTGAGTTTTGTTCCTAAGGCCAAGTTGCTAAGAGTGAAAATAAGAATATCTCAACTGATCTCGTGTAGCAAGCTAAGAAGTAGCTAGGCCTACAATCACACAGTCAAATAAGTTTTGGTCGATGAACTTACAGATTATGACCACTACATTTTTATTTTTTTCTCGTTTATGATTACTCATGCAAATCTTTTCAATATAGATAGTTCTTTATCTTAAGTGACAGTAATAGCGAAAGCTCTTTCTCATTTCATCTTTCGTAACAAATCAAATGGTTACAATGGAAGAGTATAAAAAACCAAAAATCGTTTGCTCACGGAGATAGGTATGTACTCACTTCACAAATTTTCCAAGCTGGAAACAGAAGGAAAGAAATTAAGGAACCTCAGAGGAAATGCGACGCTGAACTTAGTGATCCGAGTAGCGAAATCTTCGAGAGACCGTTGTTCGGTTCAGGAATTCCATATAGATCCGGTTCCAGCATTACCTCCCAATCACCGCGTATTAATTTATACAGGCATTACGTTTTCTCTCCTTTCTCGAGAAAATTCGGATCCTGATCTTGAGATCGAATTTCTTTCTCTCTCTTTTTCCTGAGGAAAACTAGGGTTTGAGATTTGTATACTCTGGCGCGAACCGCCTTTTCAAAAATCCCTCCACTGGACACTTCTGAAAGGGACACAAATTGAGGGAAATCTCGAGAGAAAGACGTACAGCGAATGTCGTTTTATATGAGCCTGGAATTGACTCTCTAACTTGGCCTAAAATTTCTTAATATTCATAATGGGCCCTATAGAGAATCTTATAGAGCCAGAAGTTTGGACTGTGCCTTTGGGTATATAGTAAATATGTTACTACGATGATTTGGGTGTTAGACTGTCAGCGATAATTGTATCCGTTATCTTGTAAGATCTTATGGGATAATAAAGTGGTATCAGAGTTACTAAGTTTAACCTGAGTTTGTCCAACGTCGCGAGTTCGAATCTCAGAAAATCAATTTGAGAATAAGATTGTCGATAAATTCAGAAAGCAGTTACCACTTAAGAAGTGTGGGCTTCTGGAGCGGGGGGGTATATTTAGGTAATTGTATTTGTTACCTTGTAAGGCCTTATAAGGTAGCAAAGTAACTCTAAATTATTAATTAAAAAAAAATTATTATTAATATGAAACTATTACATGATCCTGAAAGTTTTACTAATGGCATTGAGTTGGTCTACTGGGCCGGATGTCCTAATTTTCTTCTATAAGTTAGAATAACAATCTCAGTGTACAAAATTCTTTATTTTGTTAGGGGCGGATGAGAGATATCAATTGTACGTAGACTTTTCTTTACATTTTATAAAGAAGTTATTTTTATGACTCGTTACAACATAGTAACTTTATAGTTACAACATAGTAACTTTATCAATTATTTCAAGGCTCATCCTTAAAAAGTTATCGTCCCTTCGTAAGGGCTGGGGGAGAGTCATCAATGTAGGCAAACAACCTTCCCTTTGTAAATTTTACAAAAAGGTTGTTTGCATGAATCGAATATGTGACCTTATGGTTACAAAATAGTTAACGTTTTGTTCTATTAACTAAAATTTTATTTTATTTAATAGGGCTGATAGAAAGCTGAATTCCAACTCTACCAAACTTGAAATTAATGAATTAAAGTCGAGTTAATTGAATTTCATACTAAATTTACATATGAAATTTTGAGTCATTTTTTAAAACAACTAAATGGCAGATCGAGGTTAATTGAGCTAGGATTGACCTTACTTAACTCATTGTCATCCTTACTCTTTAGTGGTTTAGGTGCATCCTAAGGGGTGGCCGAGTTGGTGAAGTGAAGGGACATGGAACCAAAAGATTATGTATTTGATTCTCTCAACTTACGCTCTCTCGATCGAGCCTATCGTACAAGACTTGCCTAATGCGAAATATCTGGTTGGCGTGATTTGCAGATTATTGCGTAAGGTTTACCGTTTACCCAGTATGCATTCAAAAGGTAACAGTTGCGGATTCCTCCGTTTAAAAAAAAAAGTTTAGGTTTTTTGAACCCAATCTTTTACAACTTAACTATAATTCAAAATTTGATGAATTAAAATTTGAGTTGTTGATGTTGGTTATTCTACATTATAAATTAAACAAAGTTGTGAAATTTTGAGAAATTTATTTAGGGTTGTAACTTTTAATGCTTTGAATAAAAATTAAAACCAGGCTTCATTCTGGTCTGGATCTAACAAAGTAATGCATTTATGAATCAAAGTTTGATTCTATGTAGAAGAAAACAAAGTAAAAAGATGGAATGGCATATCTATTCCCTAAAGAAAACGAAGAATGTCAGAGACGATAGATCAATCGGAGAGGACGAGGGGTTCATATATAACTTATCATTCCTGCTTCAATTTGAGATGAAAGCCTATGATTGGAAGCATTAATACCCAGTACAATTCAAGTTAATGGGTAGTGATGATAGTGAGTAGTGACAATCTCAAACTAGTTTGAACAGGATCTTACTAGGCCAATGATCACAAACACTCCTACTAGGAACACGACACTAGATAAAGATCAAAACAACAGGCACAGAGATACTAGGCGCATCATGTTAACACAAAAGATCGAAACTTATAGGTACAGCAGACGAAACTAGACGAAACGAGCGTTGCCCATTAACAGTGATCTTACACTGAAAGTACATGAGCTCTTTTAACTACTGATGCCAAAGAAAAGCTCCCATGGCAAACTTCCTCTTCTGTTCAACGTCTCCAGTGACTGGCAGCCCGTACTCTTCGAGCAAACAATCAAGCTTCCACTCAGGCATGGTCTCATATTCGGCTCTGGTGTATCGTGGGTAGTGCAACGGCATCTGAAAACACCCACAACGCTCCTTGGCGTGTTGCCCGTTAGGTGGTCCTCCGCCTATATTCTGTGGTGGCCGGGAAAGAGACTCCATTCCTCCACCACTCATTGTCTCGCCTGAAAGTGTTATATAACTTCTTGTTCAGGTTTCAGAGTTGCAATGAGGAGTGAGTGATACCCTTTTATAGAAGAGTAGACGTACAAAGGGCATTGAGGGTATATTCTGAAGCAACATTGTCGAGGTAAAACATTGAAAGTAACACTAAAACACCGTTTCACGAAGTGCATAAAACCTGTCGATTCAAGTGGTTAGAGTGCATTGATGGTCTCGAAAATATCCTTCCACAAACGGCAACGGGGACCTCGCACATTTCTCATTGAAAAAGTAGCAGGCTTAATACTTTACAGTTAAACAGTTAGTCTCGGTTAGATACATTAGAGTGAGTTGTTTCCCTTCTTTTGCTTCATGGACAGCACTAGCCGGCTTGTGTCGGGTTTCTCGCATTGGTTTTAGCTTCCACGTAAAGTCTTTCTTGCACCGAAAGGACATGAACAGTCTGATTCGTTTAATAATTACTCAACTTTGAGATTTCCAAATGAGTTCTCGTCAAATAACTTACGAGAAAGACAGCTCCACAATGACCTATTTAATGCAACCATAAGGAGTTGTTCGTCCAACACCTGATGTCCACTCATTGCCTCCACGATTAATCACACAGCTGCAGTGGTATCATTATTGAGGCAGGCACTTGTGTGATAGGACCGTGTTCAACGACGACCACTGCATTATTGGCGCAAACTTGGTCTATTAACTTGTCATGAAGGGCATGAACATTTTCAGAATAATTTAGACCACAAACTTCTGTAGTCCACTTATAGCTGTCGGTAGGAACATCCAACTCCAACCTCCAGACCGCCAAATATTGGCAAACAAGATTTTGATGTTTGCATCAATCTTATAGAATTGTCTTGTGTATATAACACTTAACGCCTCTTGTTACCATTCTATCTCCACTTACAACAGTTGAATCAGTCAATATAACAATGAACATAATCCAAATTAAGTATTTTGTGTTATATTCAGGTAATCGCTTCTCTGATGGACACAAGACATACAACGGTTTCTTTTAATGCACATTCAAGATTGGAGCTTAGGCAGGGGCAAAATTAAAGCAAACACCGCCAGAAAAGGATTGACATAGACTACTCTGGATGCATTATTTGATATTTTGGAACTGATGATCATTGAATTTTCTTGCGCTGTTTCTGTGATCATTCTACAATTTATCTGTTACATATCCATCCGTCAAAATTCTGTATGTGCACCACAAATTAGCATCACCAACATCAAAAGCGAATGAAAAGAATACATCGACACGTAGATTTACAGATTCTGACAAAGATGACAGGTTATGAAGCAGTTCTGCGATCAGTGGAAACATCAATGACACTCTCAGGAATTGTTTTTTGATCTGTTTTCACAGTTATAGGCAAATCTACAAGCGTGGCTGGAGGCGCAAAATACATGTGTAGCGACATCATGCAAACAATAATCCCCAAGAAAAGCTGGACAGCCAAAGGAACAAGTGTTACACATACCATACAACATATAGAAATTCATGGAAAACCAAGGCCTTAGATACTTATAAAAGAATGCCGAAGGGGCATCAACAATTAATCAACTAGATTTAAAATTCACCCGAAAATAAAAACTTAACATGCTTCCTCTAGCTACGCAACACAGTGTCAGATTGCAATAACATCAGTTTTGGGCAAAGAAGATAGATATGTTGTATCTATTTGGTAAATGAGGCAGGGGTGTACTAAGGAAGGAAGCAAAAAGAAAGGGAAACCATGCAACACAAACTTCAAATCATGAAAGGTTACCTGCAATGTAGGTCTGAAATTGAAAAGAAACACTGACAGAATCATTGTAAGTAGCATTGCCATAGACGTCGAGTACACCTGCAGTAGAAATAGGCCATAAAGAACATTTAAGTGTTTTCATATCACAAAAAGAAAAAAAAGAAAGAACGAAAAGAATCAGGGGGGCAGCAATATACAGAAGTGAACAACTTCCAGTTAAAATAAAAATAGGAAAACAGAAACTGAAAATCGTATCTGACATTCATAGATGAAATATCGTCGGGCATACCAAGCCCAAAACAAAAATAAACAAGAGTGATAGGAAATACCTTGACAATATTGTCGGCATATTTCATTAACCATGAAACTAAAAGACCAGAACATCCAAGATTCAACACCACCAGCCAAGTTGTGATACTATATCCATTAAAAAGGCGTTGCCACCATGGTCCATTCTCAAACCCACTTCTAAAATCATCCAACACAAGCCGAGCCATATTGAAAATTGCCCCAAACCTGAACGAGAAACATCCAATCCTGAATTTTTGACTTGTATTTCAAACTACTCATGAAAACTGATATGTTTTTCATATTTTAAAAAAAAAAGCTGGAAGAAAACGAATACATACGTGTATAATTGTACATTCTGCCAATATAAACTATCGTTATTCTTCTTCATCAGGAATTCCGTATAAACGCCAGCAAGTGCTGAGAGACAAGCAGACAAAATACCTAACATGTATCCCTGAAGAGGTGCTGAGAAAAGGGAGTCACATGAAGCTTCTCCGCAGCCTTTTACCTTTACCAAAAGACAGCAGAAAAGTACTTCCAATGTTAGGGGCCATAATGAAACAGAGGATCTACCCTCAAAATATGTCCCATGGACGAATGTTTACAGTAAAGAGAAAAGAATATAAGAAATATAATAAAGATACTATTTAATTCGTTGAAGACTAATACCTACCTAATTTATGCTTGTATACGTATCATGTAAAGCATTTCCCATAAAGTATAAGAGCAATGGAACCAATGGTTGAATACGTCCTTTTACAACACTTAATAATTGCAATTTTACAGCTAAGTTCCACGCTCTAATTGGTGAAGACCGCTTTCTTACTTCACCCAGGTTGTTTAGCATTTTGATACTTCAAATTCTATGCATAATCCGTACAATATATCACGTCAACCCACTTTCTAGCTTTTCTTAGTCTTCCACATTGCACACTTACCAATTCCAACAAACTTAACCAGCATTTCAGTCTCAGATTCACCATGTTAACGTCATTTCTCAACTTTTTTACATACTCATTGGTATCCTCTGCAATTTGGAGTGACTTTTAATAGCAAATATAAAGACAGACAAAGAACTAGTAAATGGTTTATAAAGCTTTCTAATCGACCTCCATTGACTCAATTGGATAGACTTTATTCACGTTAATCATCCAAGATTTGATGGAGTAACTAACCATGAAAGCAGAAACCCATTGCATCAAGACATGAAACCAGGTAAAAAATAACTAAATAAAGAAAATGCGTTCAAAGTCAGAACCTGGCTGGTGGTCGTTCCTACAGCCAATAGAACAATCGCCATCCATTGCAAATTGGAAAGCTTCCTCTTCAGAAACATCCTAAAATAGAAAACAAACAATTTCATTCAGTACACTTTAGATCCAACACCACCAAAGAAACCACATTCAAAAAACATGAAATTAAAGTAACTGAAAGATAAAAACCTGAATAATATTCCAGTAGTGACGATCTTAAGATTGCCCATAATCTGGTAAGTGGAGGCGTCCACATAGATAAGAGTAGCAAATTGTACGTTATTGTGGATCAAGTAAATGATAGAGGGTATCGGAAACAACCGCACACTCTTCCAATCGGTGGTCATTTTCGGAGGAGGCGATCTCCGGCACTCCCTCCATAGAAGGATACTAGACACTAAAAGCTGAAACATTCGATATCAGTCACTGGGCTGGCCGCAAGCAGTTCAATAAAATGAAATTCCAAAATTGAATTACCTTAAACACTTCAGCTAAAAAGGGGATGGTGGCGTAGTCGTAGTTGTATCTCCCGTGGGTTTGTGAGAGAGTGGTTAAGATCCCCTGAAGAGAGTGGGTCAGTGTTGAGATTTAGGGATTAAAGATAAGGGGAGAGAAGGCATTAGGGTTTACCTGTGAACTGGTGAGAACAGTGAGAAGCGAAGCAACAATGTACCACCGCATTTCATCCAATTCTCCCAGCAACAGTGAGCTTTCGGTAGGGAGGGATTTCATAGCAACCAGTGCACTACCCACACGCAACGTTTTGACCCTTTCTTGAGACGACACCGTTGACAGTCGGATTCTGATTTGTAGCTCTCGCTTTTACTCTGTGAAATTGGGCTTGGGCAGTTTCCGCCTTTTAGAACCACTCTAGCTGAGCCCGTGTCTCCGCAATATTAGTTTATAGGTCAAATTTGGTAAAGTGCATGAAGTATCCGGTCAATGTGCTAACGAACTATAGGCTAGTGTAAAGTGTTCGCAATTTTCGTTAGCCCAATTTGGGCCACTCAAATTGGAGATAGCAACTAGACCCGGGCCAAAAATTTGGACTAGTTCATTAGAGATGACAACTAGGTCTAAGCTAACTCAAAGTCAATACGATAGGATTCAGTTGACTAGGCCTCGGTCTCTAATTTCCTAAAGAAATTGGGCCTCAAACCTAGCTCTAGCTATGGCTAGCCAAGCCTGGCCTGACCCGGCTCGAGGCTTGACCCTTGTATGCAAAAAGACATCACTTTTGGCATTTTTAAAATTTACAAAAAGTTGGGGCCAGATCGAGTCAAGCTCTGGCTCAGGCTGGGTTGTCTGAGCTTAACCAGGGGTAAGGTAAGGCCCGACTCATTATCATCCTCAAAATTGATTAGATTTCGAGCTAAAATTACATTTTTTCTAATTTTTATATTTAAAATGAATTTAAAATTTGAATTATTCAACTTATCCCCACCCAAAACTCGAATATGTTAAATAAAATAATATTACTTTGAGTAAACAACTTCCTTTTTAATTTTAAATTAAGAAATAATTAAATTTAACTCAAATTCAATCAAACTTCATAAAAACTTGAACCCAACCCGACTCAGTATCAGCCATATTCAAGTTCTCTTGTTTTTGCATATATTCATTACACCAATTAGCTAATAAGGCCAATAATTAACAAGATATTTATTACTAGTACTCCTCTTGATGACTTAGATGGTTAACATTTCCACTCATTCTTAGGGATGACAATGGGTCGGGCCATGTTTGGGATGTGCCTGGTCTGACTTGTCTACACTTTTTTTATAAAAAATTTGGCAAAACAATGTCGTTTTGCATCTTCCCTTTGAGCTAAGTAGTCTTGATCTGTGACCTGGTCAACCTAGGCCAAAGTTAGGGTCGAACTGGGCCAAGTCTATCATCTCTACTCATTCTTACCTTATTCTCAATCTTCAAACAAATGACACTTTTGAATTATATTTTTATAGTAATAAAACATTAAATACGTCAAACCAACTTTTCTTTTAGGGTAAGACCTAATATTTATATTTATTTTATGTTAAATACATTAGATCCTTTTATAGGTTTTTACTTTACTCTTAAAATTTTAAATTACATTTTATAAATATTTTAAAATAAAACATTAAAATTAAAACAATATCATTTTATTTAAATTAATTGTTGGCTTAAATCCCATGTTGGTAAAGAGAGAACATAATAGCCTCTATTAAGGCTATATAAGGAGGCATATGTTTAAAGTTTTAAATATCCTAAAATTTGTTTCTCATAACTTTGTGTATTAATTTTTGATGTGGATTGTGAGATCTTCCTTTTGTAATTTTTATTTTCTATAGTGGAATAGTTTTTTATTCCTGCTTGTGGTTTTTCCTTATATTCGTTAAGAGGTTTTCTATGTTAAATCTTGTGTGTGCTTTTTAATCTCAAGTTCTTTTATTGGTGTGTTTGCTATATCCGAGTGAAGCCCATCTCCTATCAGTGATATTAGAGCCCAATAGTTGCTCAAGTATGCTCTGTGATTGCAGCATAGTCTAATCTTCCACATCAGAAAACAAGTTTTTCTTTAGTGTTCTTACGGGTTAAAGGTAGTTCTATTCTCAGGTTCTTGTTGTCATTTTTGGGGCATTTCACTAGTATTTGAGTTGACTGAGTGCATGTATAGAAAAAGCTCTGTCTAAGGAGATTGGGTTTTAAATGAGACCATTTGTGACCCCTCTAGTCTTTCCTGAGAATTTTCCTGGTGTACTACAGTCTTATTCCATACTAAGTGGAGGTAACTCGAGACAGTTTCCCTTTTTTTAATATGAGAGAGTGGGAATCAATCCTTGTGATAGAAACAATGTCGACCAAATTTGATATTACAAAGTTTGATGGGACAAAGTTCTCGTTATGAAAATTGAAGACAAAGGAAGTATTAGTAAAAGTTAACTGCTTGGAGGCCATTAGTGCTAGGCTAGTGGATTTTACAGATGACGTCAAATGCAAACAAATAGATGCCTTGGCCATGTCAGATTTGCATCTTGGAATATCAGATGATATCTTGCAAGGTGTAGAGGAAAATAAAATAGTCAAGGAGATATGAGATCATCTCACAAAGTTATATGAAGCTAAGTCTCTTCACAATAAAATTTTTCTGAATAGGAGACTTTACACACTCCGAATTTACTCACAAAGTTGGGACATAATGTAAATCCAACTGAACGTGCAGAGATTCTACTTCAAAGTCTTCCAGATTCATATAACCAATCAATAATTTAACCAATAATATCCTCACATATACTTTGGTATTTGATGATGTTGCTGCTTTGGTTCTTGAAGAAGAAAGTATACGCATCAACAAGGAAGAAATGATGACAAGTTCGCATCAAGCAGAAGCCTTATCGATTACGAGAGGACGGTTAATAGAGCCTGATTCCACTGGGAGTCACAAATAAGGAATGTCAAAATCTATAAGTAAGAAAAATCTCAAGTCTTACAATTGTGGCAAGAGATGACACTTTAAAAGCGAAAGTCGATTCAGGAAAGGTGAAGACAAGGCCTCTTAAGCATCAACTTCTCAGGAATGTGTTGCTAATAGAAAAATCTTATACAGTGAAGTAGCAATGGTATTCAAGGATAGAGTAGAGCTCACTGATGCTTGGATAATAAATTCAGGAGCAATGTGGCATTTGACTCATTGTAGAGATTGGTTTAACACTTATAAATCTATCTCTACAAGATCTATGTACATGGCAAATGACCATGCCTTAGAGATTGCTGAGATACACCATCAAGTTAAAGATGTATGATAATACAGTTCACACTATTCAAAATGTGCAACATGTGAAATGATTAAAGAAGAATTTATTATCTTTAGGACAATTGGATGAAATTGGTTATAAGACCTACATTCAAAATGGAGTCATGAAGGTGATTAAAAGAGCACTTGTAGTCATGAAGGTGGCAAGGGTAACTGCAAACTTATACAAGCTTATGGGAGAGACATATATAGAAATAAATGCATCGATTGCATCTGTTAGTTCTGTCGAAAATGCAACAAAATTGTGGCACCATAAACTTGGCCACATGTCAAAACAAGGATTGAAGATTATTGCTGAGCAGAAACTACTCCCTGATCTTACAAAGGTATCATTACTTTTCTATGAGCATTACGTTACAAGTAAGCAGCATAGATTGAAATTTAATGCATCGAATTTTAGAAGTGAAGATATTCTAGAATTGATTCACTCTGATGTATGGCAAACACCAGTTATGTCTCTCGGTGTAGAAAGGTACTTTGTGATTTTTATTGATGATTACTCCTAAAGATGTTGGTGTATCCTATCAAGAGAAAGGGAGATGTATTTCCAACCTTCACAACATTTAAAACACATATTTGAGTTAGAGACGGGGAAGAAAATCAAATGCCTTAGAACTGAAAATGTTGGAGAATATACTAGTGCTGAGTTCATTGATTGTTGTAATCGAGAAGGCATCAAACATCAATTCACGGTGTCTCAAACTCCTCAACAAAATGAAGTGGCTGAGCAAATGAAGAGAACTCTAATTGAAAGAACTAGAGCCATGTTAAGAACTACAAATATGATAAAGTCTTTCTAGGCAAAATCAGTGAAAACTGCCTATTATGTAATTAATCGATCACCAATAAGATCGATTGATCTAAAGGCATCGATGAAGATGTGGACTAACAGACTATTCTTAGTTACACATATTTGAAAGTCCTGTGTTCATGATGTATAATACCCAAGATATCACAAAACTAGATCCAAAATCCAAAAAATGTAAAATCTATGGGGTATGTTGATGGAGTCAAGGGGTATCAACTATTGGATCCCACTGCCCACAAGCTCATCATTAGTAGAGATGTCCTATTTGTTAAAGATAAACTGCAAGAGAAAGATCAAAATAAAACGTCTGAAGAAAATTCTAAAGTTGTAATCAGGAAGAAAGGAAGACTGAACAAAAAGATTCTACTGAACCTATATTAGATCACGAGGGGTAAGAACTTGTTGAATATGAAAATATAGAAATTTGACGGTCAACCCGTGAAAGGAAAATCCCAACTTGGCAGTCTGATTATATTACGAAGAGCAATGTTACATATTATCTCCTAACAAAAGATAGAGAACCATCAACATTCCGATAAGCAACAAATAGTTCAGATGCATCACTTTGGATGGCAGCAATGCAGGAAGAAATAAAAGCTCTTTATAAGAATAAGACATTGCTTGTGTCACTACCACAAAGAAGAAAACTCATTGGCAACAAACGGGTGTACAAAATCAAATGTAACAGTGATGATCAGGTGGAGCGGTATCGTGCAAGGTTGGTGGTAAAAAGATGTACTCAGAAAGAAGGTATTGATTTTATTAAAATTTTTTCACCTGTAGTTCGTCTCAATACAATTCAGATTGTCTTAGTTATGTGTGCTACATTTGATCTACATTTAGAGTAGTTAGATATAAAGACTACGTTTCTTCATAGAGATCTTGAAGAAGAAATTTACATGCATCAACCAGAAGGTTTTGAAGAACCAAGGAAAGAGAACTTGGTTTGTATGTTAACCAAATCTGTGGACAGTTTAAAACAGGCACCAAGATGTTGGTACAAAAGATTTAATTCCTTCATAATGAGCCATGGATTCAACAGATTTAGTGCAGACTTTTGTGCATGTTTCAAAAAGTTTAGTAATAATGATTTCATTGTATTATTATTGCATGTTGACGACATATTGGTTACAAGCCCTAATAAATATTGTATTTAAGATTTGAAGGTTTAGTTAGCTGGGGAGTTTGAAATGAAAGATTTAGGGTCAACAAACAAGACTTTAGGGATGCAAATTTACAAAGATAAAATATAGGAAGATTTAGATTTCTCAAAAGAATTATTTTAAAAAAATCTTGTGACGTTTCAATATGCAAGATTAAGGGATTGTGAGTTGGGTGTCTAAACTACAAACAATTGTAGCATTATCTACAATAGAAGCTGAGTATATAACAGCTACACTAGCTTGCAAGGAATCAATCGGGATAAAAAAGTTTTTGGATGAGCTTGGGCACTTACAAAAAAAAATCCCTTTCTATTATGATAGCCATAGTGTCTTGCATATTGCAAAGAATCCAACTTTTCATTTCATAATTAAACATATAGGAGTTCGATATCATTTTGTTCGTAAAGTGGTAGAAGATAGAAGTGTAGACATGGAAAAAATTCACACAAAAAATAACCTAGCAGATGCACTAATAAAGCCAACCAACACTGATAAATTCATATAGTGTAGATCCTTATATAGGTTGGTAGAGACGTAGATAGCAGAGAAATGACAAGATAGAAATAACGATATGGAGATTGATTAGTTCTTAATCAAATCTCTAAATGAGAGATTGTTGGCTTAAATCTCATATTGGTAAAGAGAGAACATAATAGCCTTCATTAAGATTATGTAAGGAGGCATATGATTAAGGTTTTAAATATCTCAAAATCTCTTTCCCATAACTTTGTATATTAATTATTGGTGTGGATTGTGAGATTTTCCACTTATAATCTTTACTTTCTGTAGTGGTAAATTTTTTATTCTTACTCGTAGTTTTTTCTTATATATGTTAAAGGGTTTTTCACATTAAATCTTGTATGTTCTTTTTTATCTAAATTTTTTTATTAATGTGTTTGCTCTATGCGCGTATATTCCATTTCCTATCATTAAAAACAATCATTTGAATCGATTGCTTAAAATTGAATTTAACCTTAAATTCTATTAAGTAAAACCTGAATTGTTGATTTGAGTTGGACGAGCCAAACAGTTGCTTTTTGGTAGGAAGCAGCAGATGAAACTGAAACGAGGCGGGAA
>JANVCQ010000004.1:3630105-3648992 GCA_025531925.1 Erythroxylum plowmanianum
ATTTTAAAATATAATTAATTTTTATTTCTCAATATTTTTTACAAACCAACCAATATCAATGGTAATGATAATCATTCATTTCTTTTAACCAACCATCATAATTATAATGATAATATCCATTCCCATTCCTCATTATATTCATTCTCATTCCTATTACCATTCTCCTATATGAACCAACCACCCCTGACTTTGCATAGTCTGATGAGGTTAGGCTCATGTATCTTTCAGACTTTCAGTGTATGGACAAAAAGCATCTAATCACTAATCATACACTTGTTTCCTACACCATCAATATGTGTGGACTTTGGACGGTGACGGAGGTTGTCTTAACTTTATAGCCAAATCCTTTGGGCGGCGATAGGTTATCTTATTTAGGCTTGTTGTCCGAAAGGGAAATTAATAACTGTAAACAAATAATTTCAAGGTGGTGCAGGTCAGTTGTTTAGAGGTTCTCTTGGTTTAAGCGAAGTCATGAATTCAAATTTCTCATATATATAGCCGTTTAAAATTTAAGATTTGAGCTTTACCTCCCGCAAGGGACCTACCCAGCTCTAGCGAAGATTAGTCTGGGTGTGAATAACTTAAAAGTACCTCCCATAATTGAAATCATTCTAAGACACCTCGTCGGTAAAAAAACAAAATTGTACACAAATAGTGATGCAAACATTGCCTTTGTCAAGAAACACCGAATCCGTGGTAAACCTTCAAAGGATAAGAAATATAACTATATAAGTAATAGGAACATTTAAGTTTGATATTGACTAGGGTTCCTGAATTAGTCAATAATCGAATTAGTTTTAAATTAATATATTAAATTAAATTAAATTACATTTATTTTATAAACCATATTAAATTAATTAAATTGAACTAAATCAATTTAAAATTAATAAATTAAATTAGATTTAATTATTATTAAATTAAATATGTTTATTATTATTATTATTATTTAAGTAATTATTTTTATGATTTTTCTACATACTATTATTAATATTAGTGTTATCATTTCTCTACTAATTATTATTATCGTAGTTATCATCGTCGTCGTTATTTTTATTATTTTTAATATTATCATTATTATTAATTGCCTACTTATTATTATTATTATTATTATTATTATTATAACTTTATTTTTATTTTATTTTCATTTTTTAATTTATATTTTATTTATTATTTCGAAAATAATCTCTCTACTAATTAAAGATAAAAATGCGTGTACTGGATCTTCCTAAATCTCATGTTTGGCGAACTAGTTGTTGTTGTATTATTAAATTAAAAGATTTTGTAAATATTTAAAAATAACTTTGGGTTCAACGGCCCAAGTTATTGTAAATATCGATTAAGTTTGACTATTGCAAATTTGTAATAAAGGTCTAGGCTGAAGTGATCGCACATCAGATGATTTTAACAATTGCGTGTTCAACATTATTGTAATCACATATCATCATCTTAATTGGTAAGATTGAGAATTGATTTAAAACCCTATTGATTGCTAAGTTGTCCTCTAGTATTGGCTTACCTCGTGCTTCTTTTGGTATTCTATTTTACTATATCCTGTTCAATGGAACTAGGTCAGCTTCTCTCCAACATCTTCAAATATTAAAGTTTAAGCTTATTATTATCAAGGCTAACTAGGAATTATTATTATTATTATTAATTTTATATTAATTTTATTTTTTTAACATGGGAATCATTCAAAAATAACATCTCCACTTGTTAGAAATAAAGTTGTATATTACAGGACCTATCAAGCCAGGCATCGACAGCAGGCCACACCAAAGTACTTTTGTAATGATAACATGCTATTCTAATCTTCCAACATGTCAATTTTAAGGTTTTCCGATGTATGCTGTGATAGTGAAACACCTAGGAAAAGATAAACTATAGAACAAACTAAAGGTGGTAGGTTTGTCCGTTTTCTTTTTATTTATTACCCATTTGTGTTTTTTTAAATTTTATTCATAACCCATCAAATTAAAATAGGAAAGCGATTCGCAGCCCGTGTGGGTAACCCAGTTGATTATTGGGAAGGAAAGTGAGTCCAAAGTCTCAGATTCGAGTCTTGACAACGACAATGTTGGAGTTTATCCAATGTGGTGACTCCTTATGCACACCAAACACTGGCCCGCCTTTTTAAAAAGTTGGCTGGAATTAAATCGTGTTTTACCTCCCTCATATAATATTAGGCCAGAATGTGGAAACACCTAAAATGGGGGTTCCACCTTTTGAGTCCAAGAAAAGCGATTCGCACAATGGCCAAGGATGGTTAATCTCAATACCCAATTGGAATTCACGTGAAGCACAATCATAAAGGCGCCCCCTACACGTAGAGCACCGTTCTGCCCTTAATCGAACATAAGGATAAACCTATAAAAGGCATGTGTAGACTTGGAATAGGCTTCCCTATAAACTCTTGCATAATTTGATTCTGCATACTCATGTTAAAATTAATCCTCGAGTCACTTTAATCTTTGAGATTTTTTTTAAATTTAGTATCAAATTTTCTAAAATTTTTAATTTAATAACTAACAATTTAAAATCACATAAGTAAACATAAAATTTTAACTTAATTTATACAAAATTAAAAAAATTAGTCATTAAATTAATTTTTAAAAATATTTTATCATTCGATTGAAAACAATTATAAAAAATTAAGTAACTTTTAATTTGTTATTCCGTTTTGTTTGTAGGGAAAAATATATCATAATTATGTTGTTCATTTGATTAATAAAAGAATTATTTCTAACATAAGATGAGTAACAATTAGAGATATTATGAATATAAGAGCTCTCTCAATGCATAAGACTCTTTACTTTAAGAGAGTAATTAAATATAAGCAGTATTTTTTTATATTTTATAAAGATATTATTTTCGTGAATATGTAACTTTATAGTCATAAAGAAGTAATTTTACTAGTTGTTCTCACCCTCAATATTCTAAATATAAATTATTAAAAAATTTAAAACATGAATAGTACTGACAAAAAATCAATGCATTTCAAGTTTAATTATGCTCATTAGTGAAATTATTTTTTGCGATTACAAATTCTTACAAAGGAATTATCTATTACATAAATGCCTACCTAGGTTGCCAGAAAACTTTGCTTCAATGTTACCAACACTATAAATATCTATATAAACATATGGATGAGATAAACCGAAACACAATTAAAACAGTACAAGTTGTACAAGTGACATGAGTGATCACGTCCTTAAAAGAGACTTCAAAATCTTCTGTATCTTTTTTCCTGTAGTCGCATGTTCTCAGTCACATCTAACCATTCAATTATTAAGAGAAAGAAAATTTAAATAGATGGGATGTTGTTGATTTGAAGCCTTTAAAAGAAGACGTGAAAAAGGTGTTCTATAGAACCTTATTGTACGGAGCAGCTAAGCCGAAGAAAGAAATAACGTAGCTTTTGGTTGCTTTCCTCGTGGATTACATAGATCGTAGGGATATAAAAATTTTGTGTCCTGTAACGTTGACTTTCTGTCCTTATTTATTTTTATTCCATTTTTAAAACATAAAGGTATAAATTTCTTGTTCCTTTTAAAATTATAGTACAAGATTTTTTGTCTCAATGACAAAAACAAAACACATAAAGAAATATCATAAATATCCCTTCCCTTACATAAGCAATTTTTATTCTTAATTATACTATTCAACTCATCATCATTATCATTATTATAAAATTTAAATTTATTATTATTATTATTATAAAATTTGAATTTATAACATCGTCGTCGTCGTCGTCGTCGTCGTTATTATTATTGTCATCATCATTAACATCATTATTATCATTATTATTATTGTTGTTATTATTAATTATTATTATAAAATTTCTACTTATTATTATTAATATTATTATTTTTATTAATTTTATTATACGAAATTAATTATCTTATTGTTATTATTATTATATGAAATTTTGAAGTTATTATTATTATTATTATCACCATCATTATTAATTTATTATTATTATCATCATTATTATTATTATTTATTATTGTTACTACTTTTCTACTTATTATTATTCTTATTATTATTGATATTTTTATTTTTATTAATTTTATTATATGAAATTAATTATCTTATTATTATTATTATTAATTTATTTTTATTTTTATTTTTATTAATAATTTTATTATATGAAATTTTGAACTTATTATTATTATTATGATCATCATCATCATCATTAATTTTTTTATATTATTATTATTATTATTATTATTATTATTATTATTATTATTAATTATAAATTTTGTACTTATGATTTGTTATTATTATTTATTTATTATTATTATTATTAATAATTATAAATTTTGTTCTTATTATTTGTTATTATTATTTATTTATTATTATTATTATTTATTGTTATTATTGTTACTAATTATTGTTATAAATTTTCTACTTATTATTATTCTTTTTATTATTAATATAATTATTTTTATCCAATCATATTATACTGTAGGGGTATTTTCGTCATTGACACTGTTGTTATATTTTGTTCACTGCATCGAAACACATTTTTATTCTCGAGATAGGGACATTTTTTCTGTTCTGTCTATCACAACTAAATATCTCATTGTCTCTAATTTTTGTTCTGCTTTATCTTTAAATTTTTATCTCATTCTGTCTTTATATATTAACGACGGTAACCAAACGTAGTGGTTCGTGAAATAATGTTGTTGTTGTCAAATGTATTTTTATTTATTTATTTGGGCTAGTTCACTGTTCAGAACATCGAGAACATGGAACCACATAAGATAAGACCTACCTCCTTAACCCTAGCTCCTACTGTCCTACATCTGCGCTATCGACACAAATGAATATGTTTTCTGTAATTTTTAGCTGGAATACTCGACACATACTCTGTACTGTTCCATAGTTCAAGGAGACAAAGCGCGCAAACAAAAGTATCGAGCACACAAGTATGAAATTACTGTAACTTGGGATCCACTTCCTGTGCAACTATTTTGTCATTAATACCGAAACGAAGAAATATCAAATCACAAAACCTAACGTCGACCTGTTCAACAATCAATGAAAGCAAATTTTGTGCCCTAAGCCGTCCTTGAAACCTCAGCACATGCACCAAAAGATTCTGTTCCCACTCCCACGCTTCAAGTCCAGCGTTCAAACGTGTAAGCTACCTCTCAGGTTTTGTCAACAGGTTCACCACCTTCCATTAAGCGCACCTTTGAATATCAGTTGTATCACTAAAAGCTCCGAAGCCCTGTCGATGGACAATCCGTACGTGCAGTAGAAATCAACATTGACACGTGAATAACGCTTTAACACACAATTTCTCTGGCGTTATTATGCGTGTACGTATAACGGGACACCAACCCTTTGAAACTTGGCAAAGCTGATCGATGGTTTCTTGAAACTTGGCAAAGCTCATGGTTTCTTGAAACTTGACAAAGCTAATCGTTTCCATTGAAGTAAAATGTTCAGTTCCATAATTACAGCCCAATAATGCAGTTGTGAACGTGGTTAGATTAGATAAGGTAATTTATTACAAAAATAATAATAAATCAGATCGAGTCAGTATCAAAAGATAAATCGTTTTAATAAATATAATCAAAATAGTGTCATTTTCTTTTAATTGACTTATATTAATTCATATTAAACTACACTAATTCTTTAAATTCGAGTTTAACCTCAAATTCGTTTACATTGAAATTGATTTTCGTATCGAACCATGTTTACCATTCTTAATCGAAATCATTTATAGTTATTTCAAGATGACGTGACATGCAACTTATAATTTACAATTTGAAACTTAATTAGTGGTAAGGCAGCATTAGAGTTGTATTATGACGTGACATGCAACCTATACTTTACAATTTAAAACTTAATTAGTGGTAAGGCAGCATTCGTTGTATTATGAAATCTAGGTTCTTCATATTATATGCCATGGGTTTCATGAGAAGTACTATTTTCCATCTTTGTAATTACAACTTTATACATAAAATTAGTCAGGATGACTTGGACACCAAGAAATAGCACCTCCTACCCCAAACCAACCCATTGAACTTAGCACTTTCAACATTTTATGGTAGGTTTGAAAAATTTAGCCCTTAGTTTGTGAGCCCTATCAAGTAAAAAGAATACTGCAATACATCCTAAATTTCCAACATAATAGTTTGAATTTAACATTAAGATAAAGCAGCAACAACATTCAGTACAAATCCCGCTAATATGTGAGATATGGAGAGGTTCAATAGTATTACGCAGTCTTATTCCTAACTAGTGGGTATGTTGTTTCTAAGGAATTTAACATTAGGGCAAAAAACACAAATTTCTAGTGTAATTTTTCTTATTTTAAAATATATTATTGTTGTACTAATTTAATAAAAACAAAATTTTAGTATTAGAAAATTTAAAAGAGAATCTTTTGATGATTGTTTACAAAAAAAGAAAATTAATATAAAATGTACGCATAATAATATTTATATAAATATAGTCAAATAAATAAAATAACAAATTGTTTCAAAAAATTTTGATAGATATTTAATATATTTTTTTATAATTTTCATAATATCTTATTGATCAAACATCAAGTTTTATAATTCCTGGGTAGTTCCCTGGCCATGTAGGTGTACAGTATACTACTAGCAGCCACATTTCCCACCCGAATGAATCACTAGTATACAAAATTAAAGCTATCTTGCTTGTCTTCATTATCTACTTTACTTTTTGTAAAATTATTGAGTTTAATATAATATCAATGATTAAAAAATTCAACCGATGAACCACAAGTATACAAAATTAAAGCTATCTTGTTTGTCTTCATTATCTACTCATCATTCTGTTTACTTTTTGTAAAATTATTGAGTTTAATATTATATCAATGATTAAAAAATTCAACCGATTTGACTGATTCAATCTTAAAAACCTTCAATTATTTAATTTTTTAGTTTAATTTATCATAATAATTTTTGTTATTAACTAATCAATTTATTAATTAATAAGTTCTTATAAACTAAAATAAATCGATTATTTTTAATTTAAAATATATTTTTAATTAAATTTAAAATTTTTTATGGGTAAATACAATCTCTTCAATCATATTTCAAATTCTTTAATTTTATTCAATCTTTAGTCAGTTTTATGATAATTTGACACCGATTGAATATTTTAAACCTTAAACATTTTATCTTATCGATTCAACTTTCAATTCGGTTTTTAAAATCTTAAATCGTTCAACTTTTTAGTTCAATTTATTTGTGAGTATAATTTATTCAATTAAATATTTAATTTATGTATCAAAATTTTAGTTCAATAAATTATTTTTCTTTCGAATATTAACTTCTTAAGCTTATAATGTTATGTAAAATTATGTAATATTTTTAGTACAACCAATTAGAAAGGTTTATATTTTAACTTAAATTCTTAACTCACTCGTTATAAATCTTTTTTCCCTTTAAATAGCTATATATTTTTACTAATTTCTCTAAGTAATTTAGTAGTCATTTTAACAATATTAATTAGTCTCATCTGCATATTATTTTAATAATTTTTTATTTCATTTTTAATTGGGTCTATTAAAAATAGTCTTTTTATTTAACTATGAACTTATTCAAGTCTTGCGTATTAGAACGATTTATATTGAAATGTTATTATTACTGTTATTATTGTAGTTTTTTCCTATATGCAGGGCCACTCTTGGGCCGTTGGGCGGATGCCCATCCTTATAAATAATAAAATAGAGCCTATTTTTATTCTCCTAAAAAATAAAATATAATAAAATATGACTCACTTTTAATCTCGTAAAGAATAACAAAAAATGTTCATACTTTTCTTCTTTTTATCCTTCATAAGAACCTAAAAATAGATAAAAACAAAGCCTTTTTTATTTTATCCGGGACTTATAAAATACTAAGGACGGCCCTGCCTCCATGTAATTTCTCCAAACTAAGCACCTTAGAAGTCTTCTGTTTTCTAGAAAATCATAGCAGTCTCCCGAATAATCCCCAAGAAAAATTCCATTTACATGAAACTATGAAGTCAAAAGTGGACATAAAAGAAATCATGTTAATAAGAATCCTAGACCATTCTCAGGTCCAAAGAGGACTAATCAGCTTCTATGTTCTGATCACAACGTCACACTTAACGAATACGAGGGTAAAACCAATGTATCATGTATGTACAACCTTAAATGTCCCTTCCAAGTTGAAAATTTCAACTATGCATTTGATTCTCTGAATAGAACACTAAATTAAAAAGAAAACGAACTTGGAAGAGTCTTTTTACTAGAAGTCGTTCGTTGGTATTGAATTCATATGATTACTTCTTCAACTTTGGACCGTCGAGTGGGACATTATGTTCACGCATTTTGTCGATCAGATGATACTTGCTCAGGTTGTATTTGGTAATTATAACGAATATAATAAGTAACGAAAACAAATATAACTTTTACTATGGTAATAAGTCAAAATTATAAAATAAAAAATAACACTCCTAAGATTCTCTACCCCTTCTATCCTGTTTTAACTCTACTCCATTTTATCTCAGCCATTTATTTATGCGGGAGAAGACAGATTATCGTATCCAGATACAACCGTTTTCTAGAGGTCATAGCAATCATTAAAACATAATAGTTCAATTGCAACTATTCATTGATTAAGATTAACCACTTTTACTACAGAATGGCCGCAAAGTTAGAAACGACCGTCGTGAGTCGTGAATCGTTAGCTTGTCAATCAGAAAACAAAAGGTCATATCAAACCAAATCTTTGTTAGAAAGACAGATTCCCATACATTGAATTACCAAACCAAGCTCTTCCAAAAAGCAACCTAATCAATCATTACGAGCCTTGATTCAATGTAATCGTCAGAATTATGGTCATCATTTACCCGTTGCCTTTTGTAAAAACTATGGTTCTTTGCTTCTTCGTCCGAGGATGGCGTGTCGGTTGGAAGTCGCAGCTTGGCACATCCAATTGCATGAAAGAGAGATTATTGAGTCAACCAAATAAGTTAGTGTAAGTGATTCATCACTCTTATCTCTTAACTAGAGATCTCGAGTTCAAGTCTTGGAAATGAAGAAATATATTTGGCCAGCATTTTACTCCTTACGAACTGATCTGGTGCCAGCGGGGATTAATGTGAGAGTGAATAACTTAAAGGTACCTTCTCATAGTTAAAACCTTCCTAAAACATCTCGTAGGTTAATAAAAAAAATGAAGAGATTACTGAGTCAAGTTGCTCAAACTAAGGTACCTTCTCACAGTTAAAACCTTCATAAAACATCTCGTAGGTTAATTAAAAAAAAAAAGAGATTACTGAGTCAAGTTGCTCAGACTAACCTTGACATGATATGTTTAATGAGTCCAATTAGCTGATTTGTTAAGTAACCTGTTGACGTTTCTCTAACTCCCTGCGTCACCTTCTTGAGTTCCTATTCACACACAATGGGTTTCTGCTACTTTTCTTTGACATGTCGACATATTTTTAATTTTAAAATTATTAATAATCCTAACTGTCATTAACTTTCATTAAAAAATTGTAATTATAAATTTCAAAATAACGTACACATGAAATTATACAAGATATCGTTTTCTTTCAAAATTATGGTATGGATTGATAATTGATATAATTATTATTTATTACCATCAACTAATAAGCACAAAATGACTGTACTCGCTTAATAGATAAATAAATAGACAGAAAGAGACACAGAATGACGCAGGAAAACGAACACAAGTAAATTAATCCCCCAACGTCTTAACTTTGGACGTGAAACTGAAAATGAAATTCAGGATATAATAAGCAGCATCCTTATCTTGACATCACTTGAAAAATCAATCTCTAAGACTTCTTCGAAGTAGTTAAATAGATCGTTTATTAAATAATTTATAAATTATACAATATTTGTAAGCTCTTTTTATTAATATGAATATATGTACAAAGCGACACAGAAGGTTGTCACGTGAAAAGGACCATCCCCGTCTCGTTGCGGCTTGGTGGTTATCTCGGACCATGCTAATAGTGCCATAATTGTCTCTCAATCTCTCTCTTTTTTTTTTTTTGTTCCCTTCAATAATTAGAAATATTTAACAGTGATTAATATTAGAGGAATTCATGAAAGAATTTAACTTGTGCGACTGGTTCAATGTTAAAATTTTAAATCGTCTAATTTTTTTGTTCGGTTTTACTTTAATAACTTTTGTTATTAAAAATCGATAAGTTTATTAATTAATCAGTCAACTTTTGTAAATTAATAAATTTTTATAAACTAAAATAAATTAATTATTTTTTATTTAATAATATCTTTTTAGTTAAACTTCAAATTGTTCGATTGATAAGAACAATCTTTTTTAATCATATTTTAAATTTTTTAATTTTATTAAATATTTAGCTCATTTTATGATGATCTAATATCAGTTAAGTATTTTAAAATTTAAATTTCTTATCTTACTAGTCTAACGTCTAACTTCAGGTTTAGTTTTTAAAACATTGAAAACAACATCTAAGTGCCATTAGTCATTTTCTAATTTTTAACTGGTATTAGATCGCCATACCAGTTTAAACCTTAGGGTGTGCTTGTTTGGTGGGTATGAGGATAGAGTAATAGATATGAAATGAAAAATAAAGTCTGGTAAGAAGTTATGATTGGATGCCTTATACTTTCATTCCTAATTTTTGGGCATCCCTCCATTCCTCTCTATTATGAAATGAATGAGAGTCATTCCTCCAATATCCTTTGTTCTTCAATATAATAGCTTTGCCACAATTATATTCCTACCTTATGACCCAAAACAATGCGTGATTTTTTCTGATTTAGTAAGGTTTGGTATTCTTTAACTAATAATATTAATAATTAATTAATCACAATATAATTATTAAAATATAATTAATTAATTAAAATATTGTAATTAATTAAAATATAATTAATTAATTACTTACAATATAATTACTTGAAATATAATTAATTAATTAATTAATTACTTACAATATAATTATTTGAAATATAATTCATTCATTAATTAAAATATTGTAATTAATTAATTACATTATTTTAATTAATTAGTATATTGTAATTAATTAATTATAATTAATTAATTAATTCAAATATAATTAATTATAATATAATTAATTTTATATCTCAATATTTTTTACAAATCAACCACCATCAATGATAATGGTAATCAGTCATTTCTTTTAACCAACTATCATAATTATAATGATAATATCCATTCTCATTTCTCACTATATTCATTCTCGTTCTTATTACCATTCTTTTATACGAATCAACCACCCCCTTAAGCTTCTTATTTTACTGGTCTAACTTCGGGTCTCTTTTTTAAAACATTGAAAACAACATCTAACTGCCATTAGTCATCTTCTAATTTTTAAATTTTAAGTAACAAACTAAAAAAAGGTTTAATTATAATAGGTAAGGATACATTAGTCATTTCCTAATTACGCAGATTTGAATATTGCCTTTAATAAAACCGACTTTATTTATATTGGTTTAATAATCCAAAAGGCAATTTAATTTAAAATCATCTCCATTTAGAAATGTTGGAACTTGCATCCATTTGAATAGTTCAAATCTGCTCTTCCCATTTTCCTGTGCTACCTATCCTTTGAGATTCTCTGTACCCAATAAATCTATAACTCTGTATCATTTGCATCCAAGCCATTCATTGAAATCAACCTGTACCTCCTGTGCTATTTGCATCTAAGTCATTAATTGATTTGAAATCATTTGCAGCCATTCATTCATTTGAAATCATTTGCATCCAAGTCATTCATTGTAATGCAAGTCATTCATTGATTTCAATTTCAATGAATGACTTGGATGCAAATAGCACAGAGGGTACAGGTTGATTGAATGGCTTAGATGCAAATGACATAGGAGATACAAATTTATTGGGTACAGAAGAATAGGTCCCACTACCTATGCCCCAAACCAACTTGATTGGGTAGCTTTTGACTCGGTTGTACTTCGTGTCGCGTGACGGTGGAAAGTTGTATATGCTCCCATCGCATGCAATTTTTCATATTATTAAAGGTAACATCTGTCTCGTCGGTGAAAACCATAGTATATCAATATTTAATATTTATATGTCTAATCTCACACAAACATCCATCTCCTAACACGGACCAAGCTCCTAGACATAAAATGAAATTATAATTAGTATGTTATATACTATACACTCCACAACTAATCCTTGGTGATTGGGAGGCCAGTGAATTGAGAGTAGACATATACCGAACTTATAAATATTAATTAAGTTGAATATATTATTTTAATTTTAAAAGTAATTTATTTAAAATACTTTGGTTGTGTATTATTACATACATTGTAAATAATTTAATTAATATATTGTTTAAGATTAATCTTTAAACTAAAAATTGACATTTCAAAATTATATTTGAATAAAATTTTAAAATTTAAAATTGACACATTGATTAATATAATATTCCATATAAAAATTGTAACAACAACAACAATCCAGTAAAATATGTAAAATCTGAAAAGTAGTTGAGAAGTAGTTTCCAATTTTACCTATTATATTTTTCTAATAACTTTATATATATATATATATATATATAATATTTTAAATATCCAAAAATTTGAACTTAATTGACACGTAAATGTATAATTATCAAATAACAACTTATTACCATAAAGAGATATGACATAAATACTCCCACACATCATTAAGACTGTAATGTCAAGAAAAAGGATTGCATCTTAACATCAAAGTTGGAAAGTAAATATGATATCAAACAATAACAACAATACCTAATAAGAATTTCGTTGAAATGCAGTGTTCAGGGAGATTAAATAGTACGTAATTTTATCCCTACCAAATATAAAAATATAAGATTGAAAAGCGAATTTAATATGACAAAATAGTTATTTAACATAAATCATAATTTACTTGACATAGATACCTTCTTCCTATCTTCAATCAATGGACAGTATCAGATTTAAGAATTTGCCTCATATAGCAAAATATTAATAAAAATACATAATTGTGGGGAAAATGGCAAGAGAATTTAAGAAATAATCTCTCCAAAAGTTCCAAAATTTTAATTAGAACATTTGGTGTTTTTGCTCTGAATCTCGTCTCTCCCTCGTGTAGGGCCCACATCAAATCTTGCCATTGTACCGTGAGCGGCCGGCGGACGGATCCATAAGTAATTATCGAAAAACCTTAAGGTTATAATTGTAAAATCGATCACTTATCGTCGAGCACAGATGGTCTCACGGTAATAGTGTGTAAAACTCGCGGACGAAATGGGAAAAACCAGAAAATGAGGAAAGAAAAAAAAAAGGTAAAATTTTCTATTTGACTTTTTCTTAATTTTCCGTTATTTTAATTTAATAATTTTTTATAACTAAAAGCTAATTAATTTATTAATTAATCATCAATATTTATAAATAAATTAAAATAAATAAATTATTATTTATTTAATAGTCTTATTTTTAATTAGAGTTTCATTTTTGTAAAGCGAAAGCATTTTTATTTATTTTAAAATTTTAAATCTTAAAATAGTTTAACTTTAGATTTAAAGAATATTTGAGAAAAGAAAACCATAGCCAAAAGTGGCCAACGACGCCTATATAAGTCCACTCCTTCGCAAGAACCTTCTCTCAACCTTCATGCCCAAAGACCGACCACCTTCGATTGTCTAATCCACCATGTAATAGTATTACAATAACACAAACATAAGCCTTTGTGTCTCTCTCTCTAACCCTGAAGCTGAAACCTTTGACTTAACTCACTCGCTCACTCACTGACCGTGACAACTTGCGGAAAGACTGACAGCTAAATAGCATCGAAATCGGTGGATTCAGTAACGTCTTCCACTGACCCTGATCCTCTCTACTTTCTCTGAATCAGTTAGTTAAAAAGAGTCAGCTTCTATCAGTTCCTTCCTCGTAAGACAACTTTTTTTGTGTCGGTCCAGCTCGGACTACGGTTACAGGTATTGTCTTTATCAGCGAAATCACTTGTTTGGTTGTTTTAAATTTCTGTTCTGTCTGTCGAAGTGTTGTTCCGACATGGTGAATTGGGATTTTTTTTTTCCTGAAGGTTGGTTTTTTTTTTCCGGTGGAATTATTGACTGTTTGTCTCTTTTTTATTGTTTATTTCTGCAACTTTTTAACCACTCTCTGACGGGGTTCATGAATTTAGCCTTTCCAAATCTGATTTTCGTATCGCTTCCATATTGTTTTGTCGCTTTTCAATCACAGACTGAGGGCCTCTTGCTGTACCAAACTTTTATTATACGTTCACGTACTGATATTCCTTTTATGTCTTGTTCTTCTGGTTAATCTTTTGAATGCCTGCTTTTACCTTGTTTCAGTTCATACTGATTTCCAAATTGTGTTGATCTTTTTTGTTCCCAGTTTGGTTCACTTCTCAGATATACCTCGCTAAGTCTTCTTTGATTCACGGACCCTTTTTCCGGAAGTTCTCAAAAGTTGACCAAGTTGACTCCATTTAGAGCTTTGGAGCTTTTTCTTTTTAGTCTGTAAGGGATCATTTCTTTTGATGTTAGGTAGACTTTTCTTTTTTGAGTTGCTTATGTAATTTGACTGCTACCACTTGAAAATTTAGCTATTCTCTTTCTGCATTTCTTTGCTCAACCTTTGTTTCATTTTTTTTAGTGTTGGTTTCTGTTTGCCGGGTTACCGAACAGAAGCTGTGTATACCGAATTTTCTATATCGTCTTTCTGTAGATCTTTGTCATAGAAAGTGAAAAAAACTTGCTCTGAACTCTTGGGTGAGTTTATGCTCTTCATATCTTGGTTTATCAGTTCTAACTAAACTTGTTTGTAGTCAAATTCATCTACGCAAATGGGTTCTTACCAGTTCTTTTTCCTATGTATGTGATACAATGTAACTGTACTCTTTTGTCTGTGCTTTCAGTTTAAGAAATTAGCAAGGATGTTGGAGAAGATGGAAGAAATAAACCCAGAGAGAGTAATAGAGGAATTTGAGGCTATGACAAAAGATGCCGAGAACGTGCAGAGAGAAACTCTAAAGAAAATACTGGAAGAGAATGGATCTGCAGAGTACTTGCAAAATTTGGGTCTTGACGGAAGAACAGACCCGGCTAGTTTCAAGGCTTGTGTTCCCATTGTTACCCACAAGGACTTAGAAATTCATATTGAGAGGATTGTAAATGGAGATCCTTCATCCATTCTCACCGGAAAGCCAGTGACAACTATATCTTTAAGGTAAATTTTGGATTGTTTAATTCAGTTTCTTCATCAATTAATTGATGTGAATCAAGTCGGTGACTAACTCTTACGAAACTCACTTGCCTTGCTGCAGTTCCGGCACTACTCAGGGTAAGCCGAAGTATGTCCCGTTCAACGACGAATTGATGGATACCACCTTGCAGATTTATAGAACTTCTTTTGCCTTTAGAAACAGGTATTCCAAACAAGATTTCGGGTTTTGGGGTGTACTCTTTTTGGTTATCTGGTAATAATTATTTCAACAGGTAGTACCAAACCTGGATGACTATAATATCTTCTTTCTTTCTATGGATGTGTTGGTTGCTTTTCTGTTGATATGAGGAGCATTTTGAAATGCAGAGAATTCCCTCTTGGAAGTGGAAAGGCCTTGCAATTTATTTATGGGAGCAAGCATGGAAAAACAAAAGGAGGTTTGGCTGCAGGAACTGCAACAACAAATGTTTATCGAAATGCAAGGTTCAAAAATGCCATGAAGGCCCTCCAGTCTCAATGCTGCAGCCCTGATGAAGTGATATTCGGCCCTGATTTCTATCAATCGTTATACTGTCATCTCTTATGTGGGTTAATCTTTCACCATGAAATTCAACTGGTATTTTCTACATTTGCTCATAGCATAGTTCTTGCATTCCGAACATTTGAAGAAGTATGGGAAGAGCTTTGTAGTGACATTAGAGATGGGGAACTTAGTAGGCGAATCACTGCACCTTCCCTTAGAACAGCAATGTCAAAACTGCTTAAGCCAAACGCTGAATTGGCTGACCTGATCTATAAAAGGTGTTCAGGACTGAGTAATTGGTATGGCTTAATACCGGAACTTTTTCCCAATGTGAAGTATGTTTATGGGATCATGACTGGGTCAATGGAGCCATATTTGAAAAAATTGAGGCACTATGCTGGGGAGCTACCTTTGCTGAGTGCTGATTATGGTTCTTCAGAGGGGTGGATTGGGGCAAACATCAATCCTAGATTGCCCCCAGAGTCGGCTACCTTTGCTGTGCTTCCTAACATTGGATATTTTGAGTTCATTCCTCTTACGGGTAATGTGGAGAGCAATATGGAGCCTGAGCCCCTCGGTCTGACCGAAGTTAAAGTCGGTGAAGAATACGAGATTATCCTCACCAATGTTGGAGGTTCTTAAAATACTTTCCCCTATCTGAGATTATTTGTTTCAATTGTAATGTTCCAGGTAAAGAAATCATTGATAATGTCACATACATTGTGCTGGCTTCCATCAATGTTTACCTGAAGCATTTTGTTATTCTGACTTTTCTCTCTGGACAATACTTGAATGGGAATCTGTAAACAGGATTGCCGTTGTCTGTTTTCATGTCATTGTACCCTGCTTGGAAAACTTGTATCCTGATGTAGATTCCTATGCTTATTCTGCTTTTTTTTGTGCTAATTTCTCTATTGTACTCTGCTTAAACTGATATCCCTGGGAAAAGACAAGTAGCAGCCCTGCCTTAGTTTTTCAGTTTTTAATGTGAACTCCATTGTGGCTTTACTTGAATGTCCAATGGGGACAGCAGGTAGATGCATTTAAGATGACTACCAATAGCGATTAGGTACACATAGTCATGTGCTTCTGTCTTGTAGAAAAGTTTGAATAGAACCAGTCAAAACAAAGCAGTAGTCGGTCGGGGGTGGATGAAAAGAACAAACATGTGATCTATGTTTACTTTCTCTCTTTTCTAACATGGAGTTGGTACCCTGCAGGTTTGTACAGATACAGGCTAGGAGATGTAGTGAAAGTTGTGGGGTTCCATAACTCAACCCCAGAACTTAAATTTGTGTGCAGGAGAAACCTACTGCTTACCATAAACATCGACAAGAACACGGAGAAAGATTTGCAGCTAGCAGTGGAAGAAGCAGGCAAGGTTTTAGCAGAGGAGAAGCTCGAAGTAATTGACTTCAGTAGTCTGGTTGACATGTCTACAGATCCTGGTCACTACGTAATCTTCCTGGAAATTAGTGGGGAAGCTAGTGAAGAGGTCCTGAAAGAGTGTTGCAATCGTTTGGATCGATCTTTCGCTGACGCAGGGTATGTTAGCTCTCGGAAGGTCAAAGCCATTGGACCACTTGAACTCCGAGTTGTTCGGGGTGGAACCTTTCAAACGATTCTTGATCATTACCTAAGCTTAGGATCTGCTGTTAGCCAGTTTAAGACACCCCGTTGTGTCGGTCCATCAAACAATAAGGTTCTACAAATCCTATGTGAAAATGTTGCAAAGACCTATTTTAGTACTGGCTTTTAGTGAAATATAAAGTTTTCGCTCCATTCACTTAGATGTCTATTGCTTCTTTTCAAATCCTAAATTTTATATTTTAAAGTACTTTGGTTGGTTAAATCAATAACAACAACAACAACAACAATACATGATATCTGATAAGATATGATAATATACGGTCTTATTCTTAAAACAACAACAACAATATATGAAATCTGATAAGATTTGATAATATGCAGTCTTATCCTTAACTAATATAGAAGTTATTTCTTTAGTTACACTAATACCAATTTTCTGTAATTACAAAATAAATTTTAATATGTAATAATTTGTTAATTATATATTTTAAATAAATTATTCAATGAATCAACATTTTAAGGAAAAAAATTTATTCAATGTAATCAATTGATAATAAACTTTTAGTCTATTCTAATATTAGGTGAGTTTTTAAAAGTTTTTAAGAATTTAATTAAAGTATTCTTACATAAAACTTCTAATACTAAGAATTTTGGAATAATAAATTAAAATTTTAATTTTTTAAAAAATTAAATAATTCAATTTAAGCATGTATTTATTAATAATTTTATATTAAATTACCCAATTTTTTGGTTGTTCACGAGGTGTCTTAGGCGGGTCTCAACTATAGAAAAATATCTTTAAGTCATTCACATTCAGACTAATCCCCGCTTGAGTCGAGTAGATCCCTTACGGGAGGTAAAACTTTGGTTCCAAGTTTTTAACACTAAAATAACAATTTTACAAACCTAATTCATATCCTCTTCAACTCAATCCAAACAAATCTGTACGGAAAACTCTGAATTCTACTTATCTGTTTACAGATCCTGACGTTGTTGAAATCTAAAAGCACGAAAACCACATCTCCTTGAGCTAAGAGGTTGGTAAGTTGTCAGCTAGAGACACTCTTAAGAGTTAGAGAGCAGTGGTAGACATTGTAGTGCGCACCAACGTACATGAACAAGACACCGATAAGGTACGAGATGGGTTATGACCTCATTTCTTCCATTTAGCTTTGCCAGTGGGATGTCCTTTACAGCACTAAAGGTGGTGCGGTGGTCCATACGTTGTCGTCACGCTCTGCATGTACTAATTGCCAAAATTGTCACACCATGAGCTCACTCAAGATCAACAGCCTTTCTCCTAACTACAGCTTCAAATCTGAACTCTTAGGCCTGTTTAGCTTAATCTTAATTAATTTAACGAAATGTAATAAAATAGAAGGAAATAGAATGATTTATAATAGAATGTAATGTAATATAGTAATAAGTTATTTGGGAAGGATGGAAGGGTTCATAATATAATGTAGTGAAATATTGTCTGAAAGATGGATGTAATGGAATGTAATGTATAATAAATGACTTTTATATCCCTTATATTAAAATGGTTGTTGCAGGAGGTTTATTATTTTA
>JANVCQ010000004.1:3649092-3670193 GCA_025531925.1 Erythroxylum plowmanianum
AGGTTTCTTATTTTCACTGTTTAAGATGGAATGGAACGTAACATGAAACCCTCCACTTCTATCCCAGTTCATTCCATTCTATTATGAAATCTTTAAATAAACGATGTAAGTGTGTTATGTTCCATCCCATCCCATTATTAACCCTCAAATCAAACAGAGCCTTAAGAGGTTAAAACTCAACAGAAAAAGAAAAGGAGCGGGTTTGGAAGTTAGGTGTTTGCATGTGGTTAAGGTTATTGCAACATTGTTGAACTGTAAACTTAACTAACTCATTTGCAGAAGAAACCAAAAAAATCTCAAATCTGATGTCGGTCTCTTCACTGGTCAAGCCGGATTAGGAAATTTTCTTATCAGAGATTCCATGATCCATGTGAGTTCCTATTGCACATGAGGTACCTAACAGCAAAAAACGATAGTGTCACTTTATAATTTCAATTAAACATGATCCTGTCTACTGGTGATCTTAGCTTCTATACAAAGAAAGATCTTATCAGAGATCTTTTCTCTCTTTATCTTCTTCTTCACTTAGAAAGTGGGTCACCAATCACCATAGGATTGACTCCTGATCACTAAAGGTTGTTCAGTGGGATCTTCTCAAGTGGTTGGTATGATTAGCCTAATTTCCTTACCTTTTCCTTTTTCTCGAAGAAGCTGACTTCAAGTCACCAAGTCACGATTATCGTACATAGATAGAGAGAGAGAGAATTATTAGGATATGAGAAAAAGTTTTATCACGTAATAATGTCTAAAAATTAAAAATTTAATCAATTCAATCGTTTAATTATAAAAATTAATAACTGTCAATTTTTCAGTTTGATTTTTAACTCTTTACTTTAATGTCAAAAATTAATTAATTTATTAGTAGATTAATAAGTTCTTATAAACTAAAATAAATCAATTATTTTCAGTTAATAACTTATCTTTACAATTAAACTTTAAAATTTCAATTGATAAATACAACCTCTTTCGATTATATTTCAAATTTTAATTTTATTTAGTCTTAACTGATCTTATGACAGTTTAATAATAATTAAGTATTCTAAATCTTAAATCTCTTATTTTACAGGTTTAACTTCTGGTCTAATTTGTAAACATAACTTTTAAGCATTATTGAAATTATAACTTAATATGAATTTTAGTTTCTTTATATTATGTATATAAATTATCAAAAATAAAACTTTTTAAAATTTATAATAATTGTCTTTTGTGTATATATTAAATAAATTATCAAATATACGATAACAATAATATATAAATTATTTATTTTGAATTATGAATTTAATTAAATAAACTATGATATAAAAAAATATGATAAACTTAAATTTCATCTCAAATCAGAATAATACTAAAATTTAATGATTCTAAATTACATCCCTTACTGTCTCATATGAACCCATTCTTAATACTTTGGATTTACCCAAAACTGTCTACCTAATCTCGTTCTCGTATCAGTCTTAGAAGATGTCTTCGTTGTAAGGCCAATTTTTAATTAAGCTCATCTGTCATTTTAGTCACCCAACCTTTCTTGACCATTAGACGGCATTGATCCTCAATCAATTTTTTAATTTAATCCTTCTTTTTCATTTCAGTCTTTCAATTATAAAACTTTATAATTGAGTCCTTAAATTTTTAAATTCAATGAGTGAATTGAGAATTTTAATAATTAGAAGACTGAAACGGAAAATATATTAAGTGGAAGGACTAAAAAAGTATTTATTACAAAAGTTGGAACATCTCTATAATTGGCCACCATTAGAACATGCATGTTTCAGGCACAGTCTATTCCTGAAAGTTCCTCCTGATCCTGCTGCTTCTGAACAATCCTGTCGACGCACCAGGAGATACACATGAAGCCTCCTGAAGAGGAAATATCAGAAGAAGTGAACTCCTTAGCACTTTGGGATATTGGCAGCCCCTTATATGACTCCTACGAGTTGGTGTCACTGAGTCACCTCATAGAAAGGCACCTGATGATATTGCCATGTCTTGGAGGATCGAAAAGGGTGTCCTCGAATTACATCTCTTCAGCACCAGACATGGTTCCCTCCTCCGAGTCACTGGCTCCGAACTTGTTCTACTCCGTCGATGCAAAGGATTCTTCTTCTCAGGTGAACTCTTTCGGCCAGTTTATCAGAAGTGTGATCTGGAAGATGAAGAGAATTGAGTACCATGAGCCCAGAAAGTCCAGAAGTGGGTTCTCTGCCTTTCGTAGCTGGTTGAGTTCTTGGAAGAAACAAAGGTAAATATGAATAGAACATAGAAATTTAGTTATGAGAATCTTGCTTCCCATGCATAAAATGCAAATCACTTCTTTGTTTTTGTTGCTGGCACTGAAACTTTACATCTCTGTCTTATATTTCTAGATCTCTTCCCTTAATACATATACATCACTGTATGTCCAATTATTGTCTAAGGTATCAATCTTTTTTTTTAATTTTTGGGTTTGTTAATAAGAAATTAAGTTATTTCAAGAGATTAAAAACGAGTCGCGACAAACATCACTCGGATTGAATCTGTAACTTAATTCTAAATCACTCATTCGTCAAATAATTTACTTAAGTCACGAGAATTAAGGGCTATCTTATGTGTTCGATTATTTATCTAACACGCTAAAAAATTAACGAGTACGGGCATGAGAAATTATAATATTTAGAAGGCCTGTCGTGATTTTATTATGAATCAGATAATTCTTATTTAAACTAATTTCTAATAATAATCTTTCGTTTACATTTGTCTCTAACTAGGCTGCTACTGCTTGTCATTGTTTGTCCTAAAACTTCCAAATGCAATGGTACGGATTAAAGAAGTGATCACCTGATCCAAATGGGTATGACGAGCTATTTGGAATTATATAGACAAAACCATGTGCTTGAGAAATTATGCTAATGTGTTCTCAACGACGAGAGCCGTTGTATTGCTTGTTCAGTAAAATAAAGCCCAAGTTGGTGATGTTTAATGCCTTACCAAACTTTCTCTTGGGCCTAAGTTAAAAGCCCAATTCATCTAACAATGTCCCATCTGAATAATGGGCCTTTTTATAGGTCTGCAACTTCTATTTTACAATTAATTATTCTAAAAATTAAAATAAATAAATAAATCAAACGGGATGTTAAATAATTTATTTATATTTTATAAAGTATTATATATATATATATATATATATTAAGCAATTTCTTTTACGTACAATAAAAAATAATAATTTCAAATTTCACTTAATAAGAAAAATATAACAATGAAAAATTGAACAATTCAAAATTTTTATAATTAAGTCAATCGAACTAATTAATTTTCTAATAATTAGTTGCACAAATTTAAAATATAAAAAATTTCTCACATTTTTTTCTTGGGACGTGATCTTCTGTATCCTTTATATTGATCTAACTCTGTTCCACTTTATCTCAATAATATATTTATATAAAACCCATATAAATATATAGCTAAGATTAACAGAAGAAGATTAGAGCATAGAAAAGATGGGAAGGGATTTTTCTCATTTGTGTCATTGTGGGACTTACAGAGCCGCCTTGCTTGAATTACACGGTCAACTTGACATAGTTTTGAAAAGGATTGAGAAGCGATGGCTTCGTTTGAAAATACCTATGGATGTTCATTGGTTAGTCGTTTGAAAAGTAAGATAAAATAATTAGCTTAGCGCCTGTGTTAGAATGTGCTTTAGTCAGTAGACATGCAATTTGTCATTTGTTTAATATTTTAACTTTATCTTGATGGCCACTATTAATTCTTCAAATAGTTTTTAAGTTTATAGATTAAGAGGTAAGGTCATAAGTTCTAGGAATGTCAATTGCCCCATCTAACCTTACCCGACTCTCTTGTCATAGGAAAAGCTTAAGATTGAGATATATTTTATGTTCCGGTTATATTTTATTAAATTTTGTTCATAAAATTTACATAAATATGTAATTAAAATTTAATAGAATAGGATTAAAACATTGTAATTAAAATAGAGGATTTCACATGCTAAGTTTAAGTTGAGGAGACTTGCCCCAACGAGGATTGTTATTTTTAAATGTTTAAATAGTCTTGTTTTGTCTTTATCCCATTGAGCTTGCCCAATTCAAGTTGGAGCCTAATTTGAGACTCGGTCAATTCGAATTTAACTCGTTAACTTTGAATTGAATTGAACTGTACCCGAGCATAGTTGTCATCCCCAATAACATTTAAAACTTCAAGTTAAATTTATTTTAAGAAACATATTCGATAAGAATTTTATTTATAAATACAATTTAATCAACCTAAATAAGATACATTTTTTACCAATGGATCTTAACTCATATAATTATTTATTATAATAAATCAAATTTTAAAATTTAAAATCAATTAAAAATATTCAATAAAAATAAAATAAAATTCCAACATTGTCATTCTATATAAATTCAATGTCTAAAATACTATATAAACATTCAGGATAACAAAAGTAACGATCCGATTTGAATTGACCAAGTTAATATAGATTAGTTTAAATAAAATAATATTATTTTGATTAATTAAGTAAAATTTTAATTGATTAAAATAATATAATTATGTTAACTATAATTAAAATAACGTTATTTTAACCTTCAAACTAATGAGTTTTGAGTTGTTTAACTTGGACGGAGTTAAATTAGAATTATTTAATTTAAAGGAAAGAGGTTGATAGGTCGGGTCGGGTCGGATTGAAAAGGTTGAGTGACTCACGGATTGGCCTGCTCTTTGGCCCACTCACTGGCTAATCAACCCTTGGTCGGATAAGCCACGATAGGCTTGACCTAGCCTATCCTTACTTTTTGAAAAAATTTTACAAAACAACATCGTTTTTGTCATTCCACTTAGACTACGAGCCTACTTGTACTCAACCTGATCTCAACCTATGACTTGGCCCAACCCGATTTTGGCCGAGTATTGGTCATATGAGCCACGGGTAGCCCAGGCTGACCTATCATTGCTTTAAAAAAACAAAACAATGTCGTTTTTGTTGTTCCAAACTGACTATGTGCCTGCTCGTACTCAGCCTAAGGCCCAGTCAGGCCGAACTATTTTGACTCGTCGTTTTTGTTGTTCCGGACAAATCATAGGCTTGCCCGTGCTCAACCTAAGGCCCGATTAGGGCGAACTATTTTGACTCGTAGATCGCTCGTGACCCGATCAATTCGAGTCAAAATCGAGCTAAGTTAGACAGCTCGGGTCAAAATTGATATATCTAATTTAAAGAACACGAGTTATTCTGTTATTTACGAAGACAATATAAAACTTTTACGTCAATTTTATTCGGAATTAGTAAATTCAACCATAATTACTATTATTATTATTTGTTTTTATTTTTATTATTGTCATTATTTTTATTATTAATCTCCTACTTATTAATTATTATTAATTTTTAATACTTTATTTTAATTTTGATTTTATTTGTTATTTATTCTTATTTATTGCGGAAAGATTGCATACTTAAGCTTCTCAGATTTCGTACTTAGCGGATTACGACGATAAGCACCAATCGAAGACGTCAAATCTTTGGATAAAGTTGAATTAGGTTAGAGGCTGATTTTGGAGAGTGTGATTGCTACATTCGATCAACTACCACCATTCAGTCTCGTCATAAATTCCACATTTCCCTTGAAATTTACAAGCTGGGAATGGGTTAGGTCTTAGGTGCCGACTGCCGACCATTAATAAAACTCGCAGTTTGGAGCGAAGACCTCGGGTCGAGCTCTTACGAGTTAATGATTCAGTGCTTCACAAGTCAAAAGCGGAAGAACGGACCATCAAACGTTTTGTCAGTAAAGTAAGGAGAAGAAGACACCAAGACAAGGCTGAGGTTGGGAGCGAAGTGGGGTCCACTTTGAGCAAGCACAGCAAAGCAAGAGCCTGGTTTGGCTGTGGTGGGGCAAGGTATCATTTACAGACTGCAAATTACTCAGAACCTGTCAGATTGTAGCTTTTCCCTTTTCTTTTTTTTAATATAGTTCAATGCTTTCTTTTTTCTTCTTCTTCTTCTTGTTTCTATCTCTTTGGCCCTTTTCACTTCTTTTCACAACGGCCAAAACCCTTCTTTTCTCTCACTAGTCTCTACCAGGCAGCCTGAAATTAGCGAAACATAAATCAGCAAGCAACAAGCAAAAGTGCAGCTGATGCCCGAATAAAGCTAAAGAAGTAAAGGTAAAAGGGAAAAAAGACATAAGACGAGATGCTCATTTTTCTACTGCGAGGCAGTGGTTGGATTGGATTTAGCTAAAATTGGATAGTTCTTAGCAAGACAAAGCCAACAAAGTCGCCGGTTTCACTTTGTGCTTTTTTCCTTTCGAAGGAAACGGCATCGTTGGATGTGACTAAACGGTGTCGTTATGTCTCCTATCTGGGTTCTCACCACCATACAGTGGGAAAACGGTCCAGTCGAGTAAGACTGGTGTCTTTTCTCTTTCTTACAGGGGAACGTGAGCAACAGAATATAAAACGTAGATTTCTCAGAACACGAAACTATTCTCCAGTGCAATTTCCCGACAATTTCACATGTTATTAGTGTCTAACTTCTTCTTCTTTTTTTCTCGGGAAAATTCCGTGTTCCGTGTTTGCCTTCCCTTGTTTAGTTTCCTCCTTTGTTCTTGTAAATCTTCCGCAACTCAAGTTTCATTCTTTGAACTCGGAACCAAAAGTTAGCCAAATACCCATCAACTAATCTCCTTCGTTTTCTGATCCTTCCATTTGGGTCGTTTTCCCAACTCTCCATGTTTCAGTTCTGCGCTGTGAAAATGATGGTTTAAGTAGCCTTGAAGGATTGTTGTTGATACTCTTTTGTCGTTTGTTTTGTATTTTCTTCAGTAAAATCTTTAATAAGGTTGAACGCTTCTGTTATGGCGGAGTCAAGTGAAGTGAGGTTGGTGCGTTGCCCAAAGTGTGAAAACCTTCTACCGGAGCTCCCAGATTACCCTATTTATGAATGCGGCGGCTGCGGTACTGTCCTTCGAGGTAAAATCTGTCCACTTCTTTATGTTTTGCTTGATCATATAGTTAGAGGAAAGAAGGTGAAATTAAGGTTTTTCTATTTGATTAGGATCAAAATATTGTTTTCGAGTTAAAGGGTTTCCTCTTTGTTTAGTTCTTTTCACAAACAAACCAAATTGATGTACACAGTTTCTTTTTGCACTTTCTTCTTTTCGTTGTGAATTGTAATTGAAATTTGCACGATAGTGAAGTCTGCAACCAAATATGACTCTAGGATTTTACTCCGAGTTGATAAAGGATTTGGCTTTTACCATGTTGTTCACTTGTTAAAAAGGACAAGATTGATGTTTTAGTTTATCGGAATACTGTTTGATTACTATTAAATAACAGACTAGGTGTGTTCAATCCTTCTCCACTTGCAATGTATTTTTGTTTGTTTGTCTTTACCTTGTTTCTTTCAGTTCAGTCTTTAAAATGAAATACCTTTCTTTTTTAACATAAATTTCAGCGAAAATAAAAAATCAGGATAAAGATATATTACCAGAGAAGTCAGATGGTGAGAAGGTAGTTGGATCGGCTGATAAGTTGCAGGATTCGTTGAAAAAGGAAATAGTGGCCTCGGATTATGCATCAGTTGCAGATGTTCACTCCACTAACTTAAACAAGGATGATGCTAATCATGCGGAGAGATGTAGGAAGGAATCGATGTCTGACAATTGTAAATTGGTTGATGAAAATGGCGTTGGGTCTCCTGACATGGACTTGAACATGGCTGGTTCCAGTCATGTAGTGGGAACAGAAAAAAGTAGTGAAAAAGGTGTTGATATGCAGATGAACAAGGGTGATGCGATTGACGTAGTAGGAAGAGATCGTGGTGCTTTGAATCCCAAACTTGGGTTTAAAAGTGGTCACCGTAGGTCTGGACCAATTTCTGGATGGAAAAATGGGGAGGGAGGTGAGATTGGGGGATTTGAAAGAATCATGAGAACCGAGGTGGAAGGAGTAAGGTTTTCAACTTCAAAGTATTTGGACGAGGGACCATCAAACTACAATCTCGATACTCCTTATTGTCCTGGGGAACTTTCGAGGAATCATGATCACCATGATGGTACCAATAGAATTCAATACCTTGAGAAAGATCGGGTAGAACTTCTGAAGAAGTTGGATGAGCTGAAGGAAAAACTTAGCAGGTCCTGTGATGTTGCTAATAAAGCCAAAGAAAAAGTCCCTCTTAATAGGAGGATGGCTCCGGCAGATTCTTATGGTGGTGATGGTACCAGTACTTGGATTCCAGGTGGTTCTTCGGTATCCGATAAGGTAATGCAGTCTTTTGCACCTGATAACAATGTTCCTGAAGCCCCATTTTTTAGTCATCAGCCTGAACCTTTTCCCTATACTGATGGGCATGGAATGGCTACAAATAGGTTTTGTCCTTCAATCCACAAGTCAGATCATGTTCCCAGATTTGGGGATCCTTTTGGAGCCCAAGTGCTCGAGAGAGCTCAACATCACCTACCTAGAGGATATAGACAACATCCTAATCAGTATTATTCTGCAAATTACTTTGAAAATAATCCTGGTCAATTTGAAACATACCCACCTAATGCAAATTTTCACCAACCTCATTGTTCTTGTTTCCATTGTTGTGATAAACATCATGGAGTTTCCGTACCAGCTCCTCCCCCGACTTGTTGCAATAATAGGTTTCCTGATTTAACAACCAACCCCTTGCTGTACCGCCAAGACAATTCTCCTTCATTTAGTCCCCATGTTTATAATTTAGCAAATACTGTTCCATTGGCACTGAATCTTCGTGCTTCTCAAACACACACAAGGTGGCCAAGTGATATTAACTTACAAACAGGTGACTTTGTTCGCCGACGTCCTCGGAAGGCAGTCTTAAAAAGTAGTGGTCGACACTGCCATCCCATGGCTGGTGGTGCTCCATTTTTAACATGTTTCAATTGCTTTGAACTGCTGCGACTTCCCAGAAGGTTACTCCATAAGGAAAGTAGTCAACAGAAGATACAATGTGGATCATGTTTTACGATCATCAATTATGCTGTTATAAACAAGAAACTTGTTCTTTCTTTAGAGACGGGAACGCCACCAATCCCTAGAGAAGTTGATGATAGCTCCACTGAGAGGATAAATGGCAATCTTTCTTATTATGGTGGCCATATCAACAGGATAAATGCTAATTTTTCTTCTGATGATTACGATTCTGGTTATGACTTCCAAACAGTGGATACAGATCCAATAGCATCATCGTTAGACCAGGGTTTGAACTCAATCAAACCTCAGGAGAATCAAAGCTTCCATTCAACATCTTTGAGTACCTCTGAGGATGAACATAGTCCTGAAGTTTTAAATGCTCCTAGAGAGGTCATTAACTGCGTTCTTCAATCACATAAGCCTATTCTGTCTCCAGCCCCGCCCAGGTCACCACTTCAAGAGAAATTTGATTACCCTTCTAGTAATCATATGGAAAATCGATATGGGAAGGGAAACCGAAGTAGTCGTTCTGATCAAGAAAAGGTGATACCAAACAAGACGACTACAAGACAAAATTCTATGAAAGAACTGTCATTAGCAACAGAGATGGATGTGCCATTCCATGAGTATGCTAACAGTGGGGTGTCGCATGATTCAGGGGATGCTAGCAGAGAAGATAGTAGATCAAAAAGCAATAAAGGTGGTGACTCGTTCTTGGCCAACATTATTAAGAAGAGCTTTAAGGACTTCCCAAGATTTAATCACATAGATGAACATAATAGAAAGGTTTCTGTAAATGGCCATCCAATACCTGATCGTGTGGTAAAGAAAGCTGAGAAGTTGGCTGGACCAATCCATCCTGGAAACTATTGGTGAGTTCATATTGACAAGCACCTCTTCTCATTCCAAAACAGTTGCATAATTTTTATGTCTTTATAGCCTAGTGTAGTCTCTGCCATTGGCATGTGCATGTAACCTTGCGGAAATAATTGGCCAGTAGTGATCTTAGTAAAATGAACAAATCCTAGCAAATCATTCCTCACCAAGGTTTTCCCCCCTTACATATCATGCAAAAAAGTGTACACTTGAAACGTCAAATACCCCTTATAACTTGGCATATTATCTCTCGCTCACAATGGTGCAAGTGTTCCTCAGTTCCTGAGTATTTTGGTTAATATAATCCTTTCACATCACTTGCCGTAATCTTTTTAACCCTAATCCGTAAAGGGGCAAATTGTACTGATCATATGCTTTTTCTGTGGTCTTAAAACCAGGTATGATTACAAAGCTGGATTTTGGGGTGTCATTGGTGGACCTTGTCTTGGCATAATTCCTGTAAGATAGCCTGAAATTTGAGTAACATAATAGTGACCGTAGTCTAGTTTGAACATTTTCAACTCATGAGAATGGAGTTCCTTTTGCAGCCATCCATCGAAGCATTCAATTATCCCATACCGGAGAATTGTGCTGGTGGTAATACTGGTGTGTTTGTAAATGGAAGAGAATTGCATCATAAAGATATGGAATTGCTTGCTACTCGAGGACTTCCAACTGAGAGGGACAGGGCTTACATTGTCGATATATCTGGGAGAGTCCTGGATGAGGATACTGGTGAAGAACTCGATAGTCTGGGCAAGCTTGCCCCGACGTAAGTATCCAATCTTCCCTCAGTTTCTTTCACCCGCTATTGTTGAGATCAGAGTTTCTTTCTCTATGCTGGCTGCTAATTGGTTTTGGGAAGCATTCAAATGTCGTGACCACAAATAATTATAAATAAAAATCACCAGCTTCATCCCAAGTTTCTCCATGCAGAGTTGAGTTTTTCCTGTTGTTTAAAAGTGATATAATATGTCATTTGGATAGGTAAATGACATGGATACAATCATGATAACTGTATCTGGAGCCAACACATTCGTTAGCTTCATCTGCACTTAAAGAGTAATTTGTAAAAAGCGATTATCAGACTAGCATTTGCATTGATACATTTACTGAACTTCTAACAACTTTGGATTCATTAAACGATTCTTTTTTCTAAAAACCTATCATCTAGACTCACTGATAATGACCTTATGTGCTTTCTGGCTCCCCTTTTTTTTTAACAGAGTTGAGAAGGTGAAGCATGGATTTGGCATGAGAGTACCAAAAGCAGCAGCTTCCTGAACTTGTGGGGACTTAAAAACTTCTCTTATGGCTTCTAGCCATTGGAGAGTATGACAACCAGATTGCAGTAGAAACTGAATTAATAGATTGACCGGACCAAACTTTTTTTCCAGAGTTCATGTTGCTCCAAGGTATTGTAGAAATGTAGGTTTTTGCAAATGTCATGTTAGTTATTTGGTAGATGTATCAATGTTCCTTTGTCAAGGTGTTGTTTCTCCATCTACAACAAATGTTTGTGTCATGCTTATCCTTTTCTCGATGTAATTCAATTCGTTTCCTGATTCAAATACCATTGCATGTCGGTTGTGTTACAAGTTTCTGATAAATCTAAATTCCTGGACCTGCCATTTGAATCATTTTCATCTTTTTGTGGGTTGGACCCTTTTACTTTACTTGAACTTTAAAAGCTTCATCCTGAAAATATTTTTAGATATATATATAAAAAACATGTTTTAAATATTTAAACTTTAATATGGACCTCATCAATCATTGGTACATCAGGTGCATACCTACGGTAACTACATATTAAGGACAGTTTGAATGTCCACTGTCTCTGACAGACAAAATCAGGGGTTGATGTATTCATGTATGTAAAACTGGGCCCTTATCTTGGGCTCACAGGTTTGTGGGGCTTGTCATGTAAGCAAAAGTCACAAGCCTGTCTTTCTAAGTTCGTATAAGATTTCTACTTGTCCTGTCATAGGAAGATGATCAATGTAAGACTACTCAGAGCTGGATAGGTCTTTTCAATTCAAAGCTTTCGTTTTCCTACCTTAAATGACAGGCTTCTCACTCCAGCTCCAGGGTCCCCACCTGAGGCTCTTTAAGAATCTTATCATCGCCGACCCGGATTTGTCAATAGCTTATAGGATGAGAGATTTAAGAATTAAAATATTTAATTTAATTAAAAATAATTATAAAATTAGTTAAATATTAAATAAAATTAAAAATTAAAATATATGTAAAAGAAATTATTCTTATCAATTATAAAATTTAAATAAAAATGATTAATTTTTAGCAAAAGTATTATTAAAATAAATCGTGGAAATTTTCAAAACAAAAAAAGAACAATTCAAAATTTTTATAATTAAATTGGTTAAATCGATTGAATGTAGATTTGGATTCATAATCAATCGTTATTATTATTATTTTAATGGATAAAAACGAGTTTTTTAGACTTAGTAGATATTTTGATTAATTTATTTAGTGCAGTTAAGAATTGTTATCAAATAACATATTTTATTTAAAGTATTCACAACAAGACTTAAAGTAAAATTTAATCCATAGTTATTTCTTGTGATTAAAAAATTAAATTGGTTCAATCTGTTCAATTGTGAAATTTCAAATTAACTAATTTTTGGTTCAATTTTTAACTTTTTATATCGATTTATTTTAATAAATTTTTTTATTAAAAATTAATCAATTTATTATCTGATTGAATGATTTTTGTAAAATAATCAATTTTTATAAATCAAAATAAACTAATTAATTTTTATTTAATATTTTTCTTTGTAATTAAATTTTAAATTAATGACAATATCTTTTAATCATATTTCAAAATTTTCAATTTTATTCAATATTTAACCTTCTATTACAATTTAATATCAGTTATACCTTTTAAAATTTTAAATTTCTTATTTTAGATATCAAACATGGTTGAATAGTCATTAAGATACACAAAACGATTTGAGCATTAAACATTATTGAATAGGGTAATATTAGACAGAAGATTTGAATTTATGAAATTTACTTAAGATATTAACGGTCTTAATTTAATAGATAAAATGGTATCATTTTATTTAAATTTCATTATATAAAGATTTAAACTTAATTAAAATGATGTTATATTTTATAAATAATTTTTAAAATTTATTTATTTATAAATTATCCCTCCTTGGTAAGAGAAACTAATAAAGAAATCCACTGTTGTGTCGTTTAGCATTACGAGACTTCATCAACACCGATGCTGTGGTCCTCACTCACTCACTTCATCAACACTAATGCTCTTCTCTTATTCCAAACCATAAAACTATAAATTAAAGACATACGGATCAAAAGTTTGTTTAAATGTCTTAATCATTTGCATAAAGCGATTAAAAGCTCCCAAACCCTACCCTATAACCTAACCCTCTCCTTTCTCTTACGTTCGTGTACTCTGCTCTGCCTCTTCATGCATTATTGCAAATGGATAAGTGATTAATTGAAAAAATAAAAATATTTATTATTAAATCAGTGATACTGATCATTGTCTTTTGATTTATCACATTTTTTCAATTAATGAGACTTTTATTTATTATTTTTTAAACATATATTGTGCATTATTTGAGTCCATAGTCCATACACAAATTTACTTATCATGAAACTGTAGTGTATATAAATTAATTATTAATTTAAATCAAATCAAATTTAAGATTTAATTTGAATCGTCAAGCTAATAATATTTAATTAGATTATATATATTATGTATATCAAATGTGTTTTAAATTATTTTTATTGAAAATTTAGAATAATTTTAATATTTTAAATAAGGGTTAAAAAATCTTAAACTTTACTCAATTTTTTAATTTATAACTTAAACTTCTAAAAGTGACAATTAAATACTCAAATTTTTAAAAATTTTCAATTCTAACCCGCCATTAATGCAATTTGAGACCGAATTGAGAAGCTTGATGCGATGCGGGAATGAACCAAGAATATTGGGACAATGTGAGAATGAATTGAGAAGCAACAGACGTCTGTGTGAGAATGAATGGTAAGGACTTTGATTCAGGAATTTCAATTTAACTATTGTGCTAGAACTAAAATGACATAATGTAATTATGTTAAATCAATTAATTTAATTAAACAATGTAGTTTAGTTAAATTTAATTAGTTAGTTTAATTATGCATGATGTGTATAAGTGTTTTAAGGTTTTTGAAATATGTGGCAAGTCACGTGAGTAAACTTAATAGAAATATCAACGTCAGGTTATAATTGAAAAAAATAAAATTTAAATATTTAATTGTTATTTTTAAAATTTGGCATATCATTTTTGAATTTGAAAGGAATATACTAGAAAGTCAAAAACAAAACAAAAGCAAACATCCTAGCTAGCGTAGGGTCCTTTGGTACAAAGTGCCATGCTGGTCCCGAAGGAGTAACTCCCGAACAGTCATCGGAGGGTTCTGAAGAATGTGCAGCCCTGGGGACATTGATGCTGCAAGAGTGGCCATCTTATCCGCACACTGATTTCCTTCACGATACACGTGTTGCAGCTGGATCTCCCAATCGCGATGGAGCAGTCGCCGAATACCTGCCACCAAAAGAGAATCATCAGTTTGAATTGGGTTGGAAGAGGAAAGGATATTTATAATCTCAAGCGAGTCGACTTCCACAATAATCTTCCGAAATCCAAGCGTTCAAGCCAAAGTGAGCCCAGAATGGACGCCTCAGAGTTCCGCAGTAAGAGGAGAACCCCGTCCTATATTGTAAAGATAGCTGCCCTACCACGTCCCGTGGGAATCCCGGATTAGTCCGCCGACTGTAGCAATAGTACCTCCCGCTCTGAGTGCCCCATCTGAATTAATTTTGACCCAGTCCACCCGGGGCTTGGTCCAACCAACCAAACTGCCGATGGGGCCGCTCCGGTGGCGAACAATGCAACTTTCTGCTGTCCGTGCTTTTCAATCCACTCGACATACTCCAGTATGATGCGATTGCCCTTATCAGGCCATATAAAACCTGCTTCAAAAAGACTTCAGTTTCGCCATTGCCAAAAATACCAACAAGCCACTCCAAAAATCGTAGCCCAAGCCCCTCGGTGGACCGGCGTCGAGGCCCCCAAGTTATGAGCTACCCAGCTAGCCACATCCTGATCGAAAAAAGCCGTGGTCACCACCTTACTAGGAAATGTTCGCCAAAACCTTTTCACGCGTGGACAGTGGCGAATGACGTGGAGTGTAGACTCGTCTTGCCTACAGAAATGACAGCGCGCATCCAAGGTGAGATGGCGAAGCACGCGTTGCTGATTAGTCAGAAGCTTGTCTTTAACCAGCAGCCAGAGGAAGGCCCGAATCCGTTGGGGCCCGTTCCACTTCCATATGAGGTCCCAAATATGATTGGGAGCATGCCGAGAGACGTCTTCAGTTAACTCGTAGGCTGACGTCACTGTGAAACGACCATGCGGAGTAGACCCCCAGATCAGAACATCGTCCTGCATGTCCACACCTGGCCGCTGCAGGTCGGCTACGTCTAGGCAGACCGTGGAAGGTAAGTACTGCTGGAACTCATCCCACCGCCGGCGACCATTGGCGTCCAGAAACTTGGCTACCGTAGCATGAAGGAGGCGATCTGGGAGTGGAGCAGTCGCCAAGAAAATTAGCGGACCCCAATTCTTTGCCCACTTATCCAACCAGAACCGGATGTGCTGGCCATTGCCCAATTTTCTTCTTTTGATTAACTCTTAAATTAAATATTCCCATTAAGAAGAGAGAGATACAATAAGGTTTAAGAGGGACTGGTCCACCATGCATGTAACCAATCTCTTTCTATGACATTCCAGCTCATAAGATCCAATCCACTGACCTACTATTGAGATCTAAGGTGGAGGCCATGCCATGTGCATTAGATCTAAAAACTAAAATCTTTACTCTGCAAATTCCAATTAAACTATGTGAGAGCAAATGGTGTATTTTTTGGTACACTAGGACCTCCCTCCCTGTCATCTGCACTTTTCTTGACCTGCTCCATCACATCACCATTTCCCATAACCTGTTCATCTCAGAAGAACGTTGGAAATTATACAGTTTGCAACGAAATCCACAAACGGCATTATTACCTATAGTCAAGACAACGTTTTGGTTGTTGAGAAAAACCAACTCGGTTTAACTTCTGTCTCCTTGCCCCCTCTGTCTCTCTCTATCTCGTGTCGAGGGCTTTCTTGGTTTCTCTAACACAAAATGGTCAAGGAGCTGAGGTCTGAATCGATCCCATTTTCCCTCAACAAGCACAATCACGTCTTTGTAAAGTTTGCAGTCTCCCTCCTTTTGGTGGGTCTTGCATTTCGTTTGTTAGTCTCTGATTCAATTAGATTACCGTCAGTAGTGGAGAAACCAACTTTTGGGGAAGATAAAGCAGAGACTTCAGTTGCTTCTCAGCCTATTCATCAGCAGCAGGTTTCTAGTTCTAGTGATTTTCAGAATAATCAAAGCAGAACTTCGCAGACAGGTAAAGAACATTCATGTCTTGCAATACTAGAAAATGTAACCTATGAGCACACCATCTCGTTTTTTCCTTGGTTTCTGAATATTTTGTACCACTTTTCTTCTACTGTTACTAATAATTGCAGTTCTTCCTTTCCCTACTTGTTTTAGTTATTTTGTCGGGGGTGTTCTCTATGTTCTTGTTTCAAGAAAAGTTGGATCTTGGAGTTGGGTTGGAGGTGAAGTTTTGCTATTTAATTTGGACTGTCAGTCTTCTTCCAAAGCGCTAATGAACATGATTTCAGAAATGAGTATACGATTCACTTCCAATCAGACGTTTTTGTCTCTTTTGCTTCTTCTTCCTGTTCATCTTGATGACGGTGTTCTTTATTTATCACTTGCTTTGATCATCTTGTTTCTATATCTATGCTTTCTGTTGGTAGTTTCAATCTATGAACAGTGAGTAAATGTAGAGCTGAATCTGTTAATCTCCTTGTGTCTTGTCTTCTTTCTTAAACGCGGTGTTGATTTTCTGGACCATATGTGGTTGCAGAGAAATGTGATTTGTTTATTGGAGATTGGATACCGGACACTTCAGGTCCGTTTTACACCAACCAGAGTTGCCTTGCGATAGAAGGTCATCAGAACTGTATGAAAAATGGAAGATCCGATTCAGGATATCTCTACTGGAGGTGGAATCCGAGGGACTGTGAGCTACCCAGGTTCAATGCAGACAAGTTTCTTCATCTTATGAGGAATAAATCTTGGGGTTTCATTGGCGATTCCATATCTCGAAACCATGTTCAGTCATTGTTCTGCACACTCTCTCAGGTTTGTGTCTACGCTCGAAGGAAAATTCTCAATCCCCTTTCTGCTACTTTTTCACTTGTGTGTAATAGAATAAAGGTTAAATAGTTGGAGTAGAAGCTAAGTTTCATTTGACTAGAATCATGGTCTTATTTTGTGCATTTGACTTGGCAAACCCTAAATGGCAAACCTGTGGTCTGGGTTGTTTATAGAGTTCAGAGAGCAGATAGGTACCCTCCTCTCCATATAACTACCTAGGCACTTACCCAATCTACTAGGGGCAAGGTTCTTAGAGGTTAATGTTTGGTGTATGTAAGAGAGCTCTGTGACTTGGCTTTGGTTGCAAAATGTTATATCAGAAGGAGAGTTGTCACGAGATCATTTTTGGTAGAATTGTGGAGTACAGCTGCTAAGTCCCTTTCCCGGTTGGTTTAACCACAAGTGAAGGACTCTACCGTCGTTTTGTGAGAAATGATAAAGTGTAGTTTGATCTAAGCAATTCCAGGCATCAACAAATAGGTTTTCTTTTCTTGGACCTTTTCTCTTTCAACTATCTTTATTGCCTTGAAATTGTCTATGGTGCCCGTACATTTCAGTAAAGCCTGCGGGGATGACACTCATTGGCCTACCTTCACGTTTCACATTTTGTTTTAGCTGTTTGCAGTTGTATCTGTTGTACTTTGAAGCATTATATTCTCTGATCATTCATGAGAGTGACCCTACAAACACTTGGTGACCAGTTTGTTTTGGTTATTACGTCCCACAGGTGGAGCCAGGTATAGAGGTATATCATGATGAAGAATACAGATCCAAAATATGGCACTTTCCTTCTCATAATTTTACTTTATCAGTGATCTGGACCCCCTTCCTCCTCAAAGCTGAAATCTTTGAGGACATGAATGGAGTTGCCTCTTCAGAAATTCAGCTTCATCTGGATAAACTTGATGAGAAATGGACAGAACAATATAAGAAATTTGATTATGCAGTAATTGCTGGTGGGAAATGGTTTCTGAAAACTGCAATATATCATGAGAATAACACTGTTACCGGCTGCCATTACTGCCCAGGGAAGAACTTCACTGAACTAGGATTTGACTATGCATATCGCAAAGCACTGCAAATGATTCTTCAGTTCATTGTTAACTCTGGGCACAAAGCTTCTGTCTTTATCAGAACATCTACACCAGACCATTTTGAGAATGGAGAATGGTTTAGTGGAGGGACTTGCAATAGAACAGTACCCTTCAAAGAAGGGGAGGTAGATATGACCGATGTGGATAGAGTGATGAGAGATATTGAATTGGAAGAATTTCAGAAGGCAACTCCATTAGGATCCAAAAATGGGGTCATCTTAAATCTTCTGGATACAACTAGATTGTCTTTGTTGAGACCAGATGGGCACCCTGGACCTTACAGGAACTTCCAGCCATTTGCAGAAGACAAGAATGCTAAAGTTCAGAATGATTGTTTACACTGGTGCTTGCCAGGGCCAATAGACTCTTGGAATGATTTGATAATGGAGATGATACTACATGATGGTACACATAGGTGACAATTTTTAGGAGTCTCAGTTTTCAATGATATTGAGAAGAGCTAGCCCGACTGCTATTCGATGTCTATATGTGCATGTAGTTGAATAAACCGACTAAATTACCACTTCCATCACTCATGGATTGAATGGGCTTTTCTTGGGCTTAAAGAAAAGAATCAATTTCTGCCAAATAACTCATTCAAATCTTGTTTCCACATTTGTATAGAGAGAAAACGAAATCAAATGTATTATATTCTATGCCCCTTTACCGTAATTATCTACTTTAATTCGAGGTTCTTCATGGTTATTTATTTTAATCATGGAATTAAAACTCCAATCAAAGCAATCACAAAGCAATCACCCTTTCTTACCGCAAAACCATGTACTTGGGAGAAAATTTACCGTGGGCAATTCTGCACCAGATATGTTCCATGAAATTTTTTAAAATCAAAATACGAAATTACAATCATATAGCCCCTAAATGTAACACACAAGCAAGCCCCTGTCAGTAGGAAAGATCATAACACAAGATGGGAACCACTATTCCAAAAGTTTCTTCTTGCAAATATATGCACACGCTACGTCAGCAGATATTAACTTGTTATACCCAATAAGGATGGCAAGGACAACACATTAAGCCACTCTAGTTTAGAGTCCTAAATTGGAACATTTTCAATAAACCACATTCAAACAAAGTCTGCTTTATTCATGTCACATTGTATTTAAATACTTTGCATCAGACAGAAGATAGGAATTAATTTATTAGAATATGCGAAGATAAGTGCATAGCTGCAGATCAAATTGCTCCAAATTATTGAACTACGAAATTATGTCTGCAACTGCAGCTTAAATGAACATTCTAAAAACACAGTCAACAACAGCACTCCACTCCCTCACACCCAAAAGGAAAACAAAAGCTTACACATTGAAAAGCAATTCCTCATCTTTTGCACTCTACTTAGTTGATGCTTGTTGATCTGGCTTCCTTTGGCCAGGTTTAGAAAAAGGTAGCTGCACATTTAGAATTTGCGCCATGGTATAAAGATTAGGCACAATGTAGGAACTTTAACATATATTCTAAAAATATTCAAACCCACGAGAGAAATAAAAAGAATCATAAACAGCAGGGCGAGAAGAGAATAGTTGCCATTTGAATCAAGTTCTAGGCTAAAGTCCAAAGGTACTGCTTGATCCAATGTTGAATATTTAGTTACTCAACAAGGGAGGCATGCATTTTAAACTCTAAAATCAAGTGAGTTTAAAGACAAGTAATGGAACAAAGTAGCAGAACACGGAACAGAAACTCCATAAAAAGCTCATTGTTTCCAGGCTAACGATGATCATAAAGCCTTTAAATCTCTGACAAAAATCTTTCTAAAGTTTGTTCTGCATGTCGCAACAGATTTTCGAGCTAATATCAGTCAACATAATTCAATCACAGAAAACAGCATCACCCAATTCAACAAACTCCATAAGGCACAACAGTTAATGCTTAGAATCCAACGGAAACAGCTGAGGATTGGATAACCTTTGCTAGATTTAGTCAAAAGTCAGATCTAAACAAGCCTAGGGTTTCGAAATTAAATGGAAAAGGTGAAATAAAAGAGACATTACATCCTCGACGAAAAGATAGTTGGCGACGACCACAGCGGCGGCTATCCCGCCGAGAATAGCCGTAGGTCCAGTTAACAGACTCCACTTCCGGTGTATCATCTCTCCCCTCCGGCGACGATCTAGGCTCTGTTCACAACCCAATCACACACAATAGCATCCAAACCCAATACCCTCCCGTCAAGAACTTTCTTATTTAATCGTTATTTTAGTTGATTCTGTCTTCTCTTGGACTGGGCTGATGGTTGGTAACTGTAACCTCTTATTTTGGGCTTCAAAGTTGGCGTACAGAATATTTAAATTTTTATTAAAAATGATTAAGTTATTTTAATTTATTGACAGACTTTAAATTATTAATTATATTAATTTTTAAACATAAAAGTATTATTTAGATGTAGTTATTATATTTAAAAATAATATTTTATTAATTGAATATATAAACATAAAAATTATTAAATTTAATTATATTTGTTTTTAATTAATATAAAGATAGTTAATTTTTTATTAGAAAAACACAAAAACGAAAAATTTCACAACCAATCAATTTCAATCGTTAGATTTTTTTTTTACTCAGTAGGAGAAGTACACTTAAACTAAGCTACAATTCAGGAAAAAACGACCCTTGATATATCCTCTAGTAGGATAGAAGAGCAACCCTCAAACGGGTTTTGATACCAATAAATACCAAGTGTAAGATTCTTGGTATAGTTTGCTAGCCAATCTAAAGCTTGATTAGCATCACGGTATATATGCCTAACTTTCACAATCCACTCTCATTTTATGAGTTGTTGTGTCCCCAATATTAGAGTGTGGTATGGAACTAGTGATGCTTCGGAGGATGATAGTAACTTAACGACTATCTGAGAGTCTACTTCGAGTT
>JANVCQ010000004.1:3708643-3723702 GCA_025531925.1 Erythroxylum plowmanianum
TTAACTATGACGTTAAAATTTCCCCTACGTATAAATTCAGTGGGCACTTTCACTGCGCATTTGCGCGGTGTTTACCTACTAGTTTAATATACATGAGAACATTTTGGGTTTACGTTGAAAATGGCTTCACGAAACTGAAAAACATCATTTCATGTTCTTTAAGCATATAAACCCTTTCTTCATTTTGTGTTGAAAAAACGAAGAATTAGTAGTATACATATACAGATAACGTATGAAGGCAAATTCATTACCTAAGCATTGGACAAATATTGGTCATCAATAGTAAAGTCATTAAATGCATTTAATGGTTGTTGTACATTTAAAAGCAAGAGAGTTCAGTGGATTATAAAAGGTTGTTTTAAAAAGTTTTGGTTAAAAGCATTTAGATAGATGGTGCGGTACATTTATTAAAGGATTTTCCCTTAAAAAAAAAGGTTTGGACAGATGGATATTCTTCACGCAGAGGCTTGAAAACTTTCTTTTACATACACATTGTTCCTGTTACGTACACTTATTAACTACTTCATGGATATTGCTAAGGAAGGAAGAGATTTTGGGTCTTTATTATCGCTAGGAGTTTTACAGTACTAAAAACTTTACTTTGTCGATACAATAATGAAAAGTACCTTGATTCTTGAAAAAAAACTTCTGTAGTATAGATGCTCGTCTAACTCCAGCATCTCTTAGACAGTCCACCGGTTTTTGCCATATGATTTACATGAGTTAAATTGTTATAAATTTATGAATGTGTTTTTATATAATATAATTTAAAATATTTCATAAATATATTTTATGGGTAATTTTGTATTATATTTAAAAATAATATTATATCAATAAGTTTTATATAATTTTGTATGTAAATTTTGTTTTATATGTATTAAGTTTTTTTATTGTAAATTAGTTTTACATATAAGATTTTTTTGGCATCTTTGTGATATGTCAAATTAAAATAGGTTAATTAAATTATAAAAATTCCTAATTCTTTTTTTGTGTATGAGATGATTATGAACTTAGCGAAGTTTTCAATCATACTACATGAATTATGGATTTTTAGAAAATTTAATTAATGGAAATACGCCTCACGTCATCTTTATATATACTTATAGATATGGCAAATAAAATCTTGATCGTTGATTTGTCTACCACTGAAAATTGGATGGGTCCAATTATGATATGTGGCAAAGGAAGATTCAGTTTCTTATAAATGAACATGAATTGCTCGAACATTTGACCATAATTATAACTGTGCCTTCAGTCAAAGACAAAGATGGAAAAGATATTGATACTGCTAGTGAGCAATATCAAGCATCCTTAAAGGTTTATGCAGATTTGTCCAAAAAGGATCGTAAAGTATGTTATACTATGTTGCATTTCATGCATGACGATCTAATTGGAGGGTTTGAGGATTGTGTCACTGCTAAGGACATATGGGACAATCTTAAGATCATTTTTTTAATCAAACATCTGCTACAAGGCTTCATGCTTTGCACTTCAAGTGGATGAACTACGAGATTAATACGACTCATACTATGGCTGAATATTTACAAACTATGAGTGCTATGGTTCGTGATCTTAAGACAGCTGGTCGAGCTATCTCTGAAGAGTAATAAGTCTTGAATGTGATTCGGGCTCTTTCAGATCATACTGAGTACTAGAAGAATGTGAAACTTGTTTTAATACATAATGAGAATGTCAAAACCCTTTCAGAGATCACTAGTCATCTCGAAATAGAGGAGGATCACTTAAAAGCATCTGACTCCTCCAATATGGCTCTTGTTGTTAAAAGGAAAGGACCCAAAGGCAACAATGCCAATCGAGGTAAAAGAAAAGATTCTCGACCTCTTCAAAGGAATAGACCAAAAGGTCATATTGTCAAGAAGCAAAAGGCTAAGGGCCAAGGAGAGAAAAATATGGCACGTGTTAAGTGCTATAATTGTGGAAAGAAAGGTCATTTTGATCGGGACTGTCCTAAACCTAAGAAAGTACCTTTCTTATCCTTTACTCCTGAGTTATATGTTTGTTCTCATGTATTAGTTACTAATTCTCTTCCTAAGGGACATATCATCTCAAGTTACATGCAGGAAATACTTTGCTTCTCTATGATGCTCTCTGTGCACCCGAGGTACGATATTGCCTTATGTCTCTTGTAATTTTAATGAAATCATGATTCATTTTTATTTTTAGTCATTATGGATTGGATATTATGTATAATGGTAATATTTTTGCCCACCCAACATTGAAAAACGATTTTCTAATTCTTGATTTGGATGCATGTTATGATAATTTGTCTTCTGTTTATGTTTTATATTTTGATCCTAATTCTGAATCTGTTAAATGGCATACTAGACTTGGTCACATTAGCCAAGACAGATTGAGCAAGCTACCTCAAGAAGGTCCGACTCACTAAGGTTAAGTTATCTAGATGTGAGTCATGTTTAGCTGATAAGGCAACCACGAAACCTTTGGCAAGGCCTCAAGGGTGTCTAAACTCTTAGTGCTTATTCACTCTAATATTTGTGGACCTATGAACGTTAAGTACGTCATAGGGCTATCTATTTTCTCACTTTAGTATATGACTATTCTCGCTATGGGTATGTGTATCTTTTAGCTCATCATTATCAAGTGCTTGATGTGTTCAAATGTTGTGACTGAAGTTGAGACACAATTGGAAAGAAGAGTTAAAACTCTTCAGACCAATCGTGATCGAGAATATCTATCTGATATATTCAAAGAATTTTGTAAGAAAAAGGGTATAATAAGACAACTAATGATTCCTCGAACTCCACAACAAAACAGTGCTGCGGAGCATAGGAATCGAACATTGCTTGACATGGTCAGGTCAATGATGTCACACGCTCTTCTTCCAATTAGTTTTTGGGGAGATGCATTGCTCATGACAACTTATATTATTAACTGTGTGCCAAATAAAAGTGTACCCACCACTCCATATGAGTTATGGAATGGAAGAAAGCCCTATTTAGATCATTTGTGCCCATGGGGTTTGGTTAGTTATGTATACAACCCAACTCATAAATATGGGAAACTTGGTCCAAAAGCCACTAAAATGGTGATTATAAGATACCCCGAATATTCTAAAGGTATATAATGTTTGGTGAGCACCTGATTGGTGGCATAACAAAAGTTGCTTCTTGCAATGTGGAGTTTCTTGAGGATGAGCTCCCAAGCATAGGTGAAATAAAAAAAGACCTAGATTTATGTGAGTTACAATATGATACTCTCAGTGAAGGGGAGAATTTAGATACTCACCAAGTCATCGAGACTTTTCCTACCTAAGAGAACTAAATTGAGAATAATGTTTGTCTTCAATCTTTAAACCAAGAACCTGTGGATAGTTTATATGTTAAAAATCTCACATCTCAAGGGGATAGTGGGAGTACTTCTTAATGTGATCAGGACTCCACATCTTTAAGAGCTAGGGGAAGAGATTCTGAAATAGGGCAGACAAACGTAGGTCCTAGACTTCGAAGAAGTGAGAATGGAAGAATTCCTCAATGATATTTTCAAATCAAAGAGGAAATATTCCTTGATACTCCTTTGGAGATAGAAGAACCAACCACTTTTTAAGAGGCTATTGATTCACTTAACCATATAGAGTGGATGGATGCCATGAGAGATGAAATGAACTCAATGACACGAAATCAGGTTTGTGAACTACTTGATCTTCTGCTCCAACGAAAGTTAATTGGAAACAAGTGTGTTTTTAAGATAAAACGTCAAGCAGATGGAACAATCGACAAATTCAAGGCCTGTTTGGTAGCAAAATGATATACCTAAATGGAGGGTATAGACTATGAAGAGACATTTTCTCCTATAGTGAGATTTGCCTTTATTCGCTTACTTCTGGCTCTGGTTGTCCATTTAGACCTAGAGTTATTTCAAATAGATATAAACACTGCTTTTCTCAATGGTAATCTTGAGGAAGAGACTTATATGAATCAACCTATTGGTTTGGTATCAAAAGGTCAAGAAGACAAAGTGTGTCATCTTAAAAAATCCATATATGGTCTCAAACATCTTCCATATCATGGTATTTCAGATTCCATGAAGTCATTACTTCTTTTAGCTTAGTCATGGTTTCAGAAGACCATTGTGTATACGTCAAGAGAACAATAAGTGGAATTATATTTCTCACTTTATATGTTGATGACATATTAATAGCCGACAGTAATGATGTTAGCAAAGCTGCATATGACAAATATATCAACAGACACCGAGATCAACACGACACTAATCGAGGCCTAATGTTGCCTCCTAGCTCCGTAAGTTGGACTGGGCTTAAAAGATTCAAAGCTGCGTTAAATTCATTAGTGGCTTGCGTGGTTGATGATGGACTCTGGAAGAATCAAGATTCTCGCTTGCAAATTCAGTTTGTTAGTTTGAGCCAAGTTTTGGGCCCAAACAGCCCTTCACAGGTGTGTACGCTAGGCATGTACGCCAACGCTCAGCAGGTTAGATGCCAGATGCGCCAGGCCAGGCACACCGCCTAGCCTCTTTTGCTTTGGGTTATTTTCTTACTGTTTTTTTAAACAATTTAGATAGTATTATTTTACCTATTTAGGCCCAGGATGTTGGGCCACTTTCAAGTTATTTTGGCAACTATAAATAGCTGCGTTGACATTAGTTTTAGGGTTACACTTTGATAATTTGAGAGCTTTTTGAGGAATTTCTTCAAGTTCTTGTTGTTCCACGAACCCTAACTCCACTTAGCAGTTAAGCTCAATTGTGACATATTGTTTTAGTTCAATTTTCTTGGTTTACTACTTGGTCTAGGTTGCTTGGACAATTACGATCCTTGAGGTCTACAAAAGTATCGAAAACCTTGAGTATCTAGTTTGTTTAAAGGCTACCGAATCATAACAAGATTAATCTGCTTCCGTGCGCACATCATCTTTGGTATTAGAGCATTAGTGTAGAAAAGAATTCTTATTCAACTCCATCGGAATTTAAGAAACCACTGCCCATCACCATTTAATTATCGTTGGTTCATCAATTCAGGTATGAATTAACTTTCAACAATCGGGCGGGGCACAAGCAGCCACCTTGGAAGTGATCCAGCAACTGACTGAGAGTCTAAACACTGCTCTTGCAGGAATTAGAGACAAAATGGAGAGGCAAGTCCAAGAGATTGCTGACTTGAGGCGTGGCGCATAGAAGGAGCCACGAACGAGATGCATCAGTCCTAGAAACCAATATGCTATGATTATGTTAGAAGACTATGGATCTAATGACGAGGGGGTTTATGTGAGACCATGAGGACAAGATCAACAAGCTGATTTTGGGGATAGACGAGACAGTGACATTAGGTCTATTAAGATGCAAATTCTACCATTCAAAGGAAAGAGTGATTCGGAGCTCTACCTTTATGGGAACAAAAGATGGATATGATTTTTGAATGCCATAACTTTTCAGAGGAAAAGAAGGTAAAACTCGCAGCCGTTGAATTTTCTAATTATGCACTAACTTGGTGGGATCAATTGGTGATTTCTAGGAGAAGAAATAGGGAGGAACCCGTGAGTACTTGGGCTAAAATGAAAGCGATCATAAAGAAGCGGTATGTTCCATCTTATTACTACCGAGAGATGCATAAAAGGCTTCAACGCCTAACGCAAGGGACTTGGACTGTGGAGGAGTACCATAAGGAGATGGAGATGACAATGATAAGGGCTAATTATGAGGAGGATCCTAAGGCCACAATGGCTTGATTTTTGAGTGGTTTGAACAGAGAAATAGCCAACGTAGTTGATTCGCACAACTACACCGACCTCGAGGAGATGGTGAACATGGCAATGAAGGTTGAGAGGCATCTTAAGTCTCATGGGACACAAATAGTGGGACGAGTTCTACTTCTAATTGGAACTCAAATTGGCCACGAAAGGAGGAGAATTCGAAAGGAAGGGGGTTGGAATCCAAGAGGTCGAACCAAACTCTTTCAAAAACTAAAGGTACATCTAATACCCTTAACACTCAAGCTTCTTCTAGCAAACATTCTTTAATTAAATACTTTTGATGTTTTGGAACTGGGCACATTGCCTCCTAATGTCCGAATAAAAGAGCCATGGTTTTGAGATATGATGGGTTGATTAAATTTGAGGATGATGAGGAATGTTTTGAGAATGACACTTTGGAGGGAGATGAAGATGAAACTTGTGTGGAACGGGCTGTTAAAGGCAAAACTCCCGTGGTTAGGAGGGTGTTTAGTGTTCAACATCGGACTGAAATGTTAGATCAACAAGAGAACTTATTCTATATGTGATGTTTGGTTAGTGGCAAAGTTTGTAGCTTGATCATTGATAGAGGGAGTTCCACCAATGTTGCTAGTTTGGATATGGTTAAAAAATTAGGGCTAACGGTTCTAAAGCATCTGGAACCATATCATTTGCAGTGGATCAATGATAGTGGGGAAGTTACCATCAGCAAATAAGTGCTACTATCTTTCTCCATTGGATGGTATGAGGACGAGGTTCTTTGTGATGTAATACCTATACAAACTGGTCACGTTCTACTTGGAAGACCATGGCAATTTGATCGTCGAGCTAACCATGAAGGATACACCAACGAGTACTCATTTAAGTTCAAGGGGTGGAATTTCATTCTTGAACCAATGACTCCACAAGAAATTTACTTGGACCAAATTCAAGCCTTGAAAGGAAGATTGGGTTTGGGTAGTGAGGAGAAAAAAACAAAGAGGGGCAAAAAGCTAAAAAGAAAGGAGATAATGACTCATCGGAGAGAGAAAACACAAGTGAGCAAAAGAATGAGAGATGTGCAGGAGAGAAAAGTGTATGAAGGGAAAACAAGAGAGAACTAAGACAAAAGAAGGTGAGCTTGTATTCGTGTGAAAAGGACTTAACGAGAGCATATGGAGAGAAGAGAGTGTTGATTGTGATTAAACATAGGGATTGTTTTCTTTCGGATACTAACCCTATTGATGAATCTTTGCCCAGTGTTTTTAAGTCTATTTTGTAGGAATATGAGGATGTTTTCCTAGAGGAGATGCCAAAAGGGCTACCTCCTTTGCGAGGAATAGAGCATCAAATCGACTTTGTCCCAGGAGCACAAATTCTGAATAAGCTAGCCTATAGGAGTAATCTAGAGGAAACGAAGGAGCTTCAATGATAAGTAGATGAATTGCTTGCAAAGGTGCAAGTGCGTGAAAGTCTTAGTCCTTGTGCTGTTCTGATTTTACTGGTGCCGAAGAAGGATGGATCTTGGCACATGTGTGTAGATTGTTGAGCTATCAATAAGATCACGATAAAGTATTGACATCCTATTCCTCGACTTGATGATATGTTGGATGAGTTGCATGGTGCATGTATTTTTACAAAAGTTGATTTGAAAAGTGGTTATCATCAAATTTGTATGAAACCCGGGGATGAATGGAAAACTGTTTTTAAGACTAAATACAGTTTATATGAGTGGTTACTTATGCCATTTGGTTTATCTAATGCATCGAGTACCTTCATGAGATTAATGAACCATGTCTTGCATGATTACTTAGGTAAATTTGTTGTTGTGTATTTTGATGATATACTTGTGTATAACATTACTTTGAATGATCATGTGGAGCATGTGCATTGTGTGCTTGATACTTTGAGATGTGAGAAGTTGTTTGCAAACCTTAAGAAGCATGCTTTTTGCATTGATAAATTGATATTCTTGGGGTTTATTATGAGCTCGAAGGGTATTGAGGTAGATGATGAGAAGGTGAAGGCCATTCAAGATTAGCCAACACTAAAGAGTGTTTCGGATGTGAGGAGCTTTCATGGCTTAGCTAGTTTTTACCGGCAGTTTGTGAAAGACTTCTCCACCATTACTGCTCCTTTGACCGAAGTTGTCAACAAGGAGAAGGGATTTGATTAGGGAAAAGATCAAGAGCATACATTTAACATGTTGAAACAGAAGCTATGTATCGCACCTGTGTTGTGTTTTTCCTAATTTTGATAAAGCTTTTGAAGTAGAATGTGATGCCTCTGGGGTCGGTATAGGTGCTATCTTAGTGCAGGAAAACAGGCCTATTGCATACTTCAGTGAGAAATTGAGTGGAGTGCAACTCAATTATCCAACGTATAACAAAGAACTTTATGCAGTGGTGCGAGCTTTGGAAACGTGGCAGCATTATTTGTAACCAAAGGAATTTGTCATCAAAACTGATCATAAGACTCTTAAGTACCTGAAAGGATAAAGTAAATTGAGCAAGCGACATGCAACTTGGGTGGTGTTCTTGGAAACCTTTCCATATGTGATGTACTACAAGCAAGGTGAGGAGAATGTAGTCACTGATGTTTTATCGCACAGGTGTTCCTTAATCTCAACTCTTACTTCAAAACTTTTAAGGTTTGAGTATCTTAAAGAATTGTATACCAATGATGTGGAATTTGCTAGTGTCTATGCCGCTTGTGAACATGGTGCTTTTGAGAAATACTTTAGGCATGATGGTTATTTATATCGCCATAATTGTTTATATGTGCCTAATTGTTCATTGCATGAATTATTTGTCCTTGAAACCCACAGTGGAGGACTTATGGGGCACTTTGGTGTCGCTAAAACCTTGGACATATTGCATGAGCATTTTTATTGGCCGGGTATGTGAAAGGATGTAGAACGCATTTGTGCCCATTGCATTGCTTGTAAGTAAGCTAAATCGACAATTGAACCTCGTAGCCTATACACGCCCTTACCCGTACCTAGTCACCTTTGGATTAACATTTCTATGGACTTTGTTGTAGGATTGCCGAAGACAAAAAGGGGTGTAGATAGCATTTTTGTTGTTGTGGACAAATTTAGTAAGACGGCTCACTTTATTGCTTGCAAAAAAAGTGATGATGCTGTGTATATTGCTAATTTGTTCTTTAAAGATGTTGTGAGATTGCATGGTATTCCTAGGTCAATAGTTTCAGATAGGGACACTAAGTTTTTGGGTCATTTTTGGAGTGTTTTATGGGGAAATTAGGAACGAAATTGTTGTTTTCTACTACTTGTCACCCACAAATCGATGGGCAAACGGAAGTTATGAATAGAATGTTAAGGAGTTTGTTGCGTGCTGTGATAGGAAAAAATTTGAAAACATGGTCTGATTGCTTGCCGTTTGTTAAGTTCGCTTATAATCGTAATGTGCATTCTACTACCAGTTATTCTCCTTTTGAAATTGTTTATGACTTTAACCCTTTAACTGTATTGGATATGGTGCCTTTACCTTTGTCTGAGTTAACTAGCCTAGATGGAGAGAGGAAAGCTGAGTTGGTTCAAAAGTTACACGAGAAGGCTAAGCAACGTATGGAGCGTAAGAATGAGGTTTATGCACGCCAAGCCAACAGAGGACGCAAGGAGGTGATCTTTGAACCTGGCGATTGGGTTTGGCTTCATCTTCGCAAGAAGAGATTTCCTAACCATAGGCGGTCCAATCTTGATCCGCGAGGCTATGGTCCTTTTCAAGTCTTGAAAAGGATCAACAATAACGCCTATAAAATTGACTTACTCGGTGAGCACATGTCTGTTACTTTTAACATTGTTGACTTGCCTTCGTCTAATATGGATGCAGATTTGAGGACGAATCTTTTCGACGAAGGAGGAGCTAATGTGAGCAAGGCTACATATGACAAATATATCAATAGACACCGAGATCAACACGATGCTAATCGAGACTTGATGCTGCCTCCTAGCCCCACAAGTCGGACTAGGCTTAAAAGATTCAAGGCTGCGTTAAATTCATTCATGACTCGTGTGGTTGATGATGGACTTCGGAAGAATCAAGATTCTCGCTCTCAGCTTCAGTTTGTCGGTTTAAGCCAAGTTCTGGGCCCAAATAGCCTTTGACAGGTGCGCACGATAAGCACATATGCCAGCGCCCAGCAGGCCAAACGCTAAGCACGTGCCTGGCCTCTTTTGCCTTGGGTTGTTAACCGACTATTTTTTGTAGACGATTTAGACAATATTATTTTACCTATTTAGGCCCAGGATGTTAGCCCACTTTCAAGTTATGTTGGCAAGTATAAATAGTTGCCTTGACAATAGTTTTAGGGTTACATTTTTGATAATTTGAGAGCTTTGTGAGGAATTTCTTCAAGTTCTTATTGTTCCACGAACCCTAGCTCTACTTATCAATTAATCTCAATTGTGGCATATTTTTTTGGTTCACTTTTCTTGGTTTACTACTTGGTCTAGGTTGCTTGGACAATTGCAATCCTTGAGGTCTAGAAAAGTATCGAAAAACCTTGCGTATCTAGTTTGTTTAAAGGCTGCCAATTCATATCAAGATTAATCTTCTTCTGCGTGTGCATTAGAGAGAGAGAGAGCCAATGTTATTGAAGTTTTTCTTACTCAAAATAGTGACGCTAAAGAAGCTAGTGTTTCTTTCATTTTTAGATACTCATTGGTCTTTAGCTCTTTGTCTAAAAAGGGAGTTGTGCTTTTTAAGAGCATCAATGTATCTATACAAAGCTATGTTTCTGTTATTGTAAAAGGAATTATCACTTGGGAAGAGTATGATATTGGATTACACTTCTTACATCTTTCTTTTTAATTCATTAATTATTCTTATTATGCCCTTGCTTCCTTAGAATTCAATAGCTTGAGTTCATCCTTAATTTCTATAAGCCTTGCCATATATAAATAAGATTAGAACCCTTGCATATTTATATTTATACCTTTAGTGATTATAGTGACAAAATTTAAGTGGATTGTCAGATGATTATTGAATCTAAAGGGAATTCTCCTAATACCTTTATAGATGTTAAGATGGAATTCTATTAGAGAGTGGTTAGAGCAAAATCGGTATAGATATAAGCATTACTTGAATTAAATCTGGTTAACTAGTGGGAGTTTACTAAGTTCCTGCCTAATTTTTTCTTAGATGTAAGATGCTTTTTTATTTATTACTTCATGTGTATTAAATGCTATTATATTTAAGGTTATCAAGACCAATTTATGACAAACAATCTCTAAACTCATTGATATTGTACTTAATTAGGGTGTGGCCATCAACTTTTTAAGCATAGAGGGTATTGTTGAAGTCTTTAAGGACTAACCAAGGTTAAGTAATGGAAGTAATAAGGCATGTTAACTTTTTAATCCATATTTACTTCCTTTAAAGGGCCAAGTATAGGCATAGACAACTGTGACTGAGGTTTTGGTGTTGAATGTGTTAAGAGTGATATTAAGATTAATGAACTAGTTATAAGTAACAGTTACAATAACTTTGCTATTGAAAAGAGATAGTTGGTTGGAAAGTAATTGCCAATTTTTTGTTTAAAGACCATAGTAGTCATTGAAGAGCTTGACTTTTTGGTCTCAAAGAGGCCTATTAAAAGGAGAATTTTTATGATGTTGAAATTATTTAGAATTTATTGTTTATTATAACAATTAATTCCTATTAGATTCCAAGCTAAAATGGACATTAGTAGGGGGATTGGAATAGTTCATATTAACCTTTTTCTTAATTTCTTAGCTGGTTGCTTTTTAGTTTTGAGATTGAAAGGCTCTTCGAATTTTTCTATCTCTAACCTTAAAACACAAGGAATAACATATTGTTAGAGTTTTAAGGGATCTTATGGAGAGGATTAAGGTTTGAATTAGAAGCAATAGAGGGAGTAGTCACTAAATGTACATCATCTCACTTTGTAGCTTTATAGATGTTGAAGTAGGATTTATTGCTATTGAAAGAGTCACCTTTCTTGGAAATGTGAAAGTAGCCTCAATTTATTAACCTTTAACTTAATAGGTGATGATGGAATAAGGATCACTGTTATTAAAAATGACTCGACATAAAAGGTGTAAGGTCCCGATCATGCATCTCATATATAATATATATCAAATATATGTAGTGGAAAATAAAATGGAACCTCAAAAATTAGATCTGCTCATGCATATAGATATAGAAAATAAAAAATGAAATGTAATATATTTACATATCTTGTGAGAGTTAGAGAGAAAAAGAGTGTGTGTGTAAGAAAGAAACTTTCTTTCTCCCTTGTGTCCCACACAAGATGCATGAAAATGATGATTATTTTCTACCCTCTTTGGCCTCCCATAACTCTATCATTAACAGGAAGTTATAAGAAGTTAATGGTTATGAATATCATGCATTAATGGAATTTATGGGAAGTTTATGACCATGAATAACATGCATTAATGAAAGTTTTAGGAAGTTAATGACCAAATTGGCAGCCAATAACACTTGTTTCTAATCCATTCCATGCAACGTTTTCTACCATGATCATATTGCGATACAATCTTAAAACACTCTCTTTTATCTTGAATCACCGTTTAAGACCATTTTACTCATCCTTTGTATCTCTTTTGTGTGTGACCTATTAGGTTCCTGCAGTGGTTTGAATACGAACCTTTTTATTTGTAATGTTGCTAACCAATTCGTCCTTTCACCATCTATACCTCACTTGGTTCAAAGTATGGTCAAAGTGTCAACTCCCACTGGACTGACTACTTCACATCTAGTCCAAGTGATATTAGATCTTGTCCTAAGGATCTCATTACTCTATATATCATTGAAGACTCTCTTCATGACACATTTCTACTCTGGCTAGAGACTCTTGAGTAATGACCCTGACAAGAGGCCGTGGGTATCATCTCCTTCTATCAGGAGTGGTGAATCCTTTATTGGCTACTTAATTACCTTTGAATATCTCAAGTTGTACCCAATCACCACCCTATGAGTAACCCTAAAAGGCACCGACGAATGGAATCAAAGCATAGGATCAGTATCCGAGATATCCTTGAGCATCTCAAGTTAAAGGATATTTGCACCATTATTATGATAAGATTATCGTTGACACTGGAATAGAATATCCATTTGATTGTCTCATAGTAGTTCAAGCCATTGTACTTACTACCCTTAGTAAGCATCCAGATGTTAACTCTAAACAACTCATGCCTACAGCTTATGAGATCTATTGTTTGATCCAATCAAGAGGTATAACATGTGCTAGTCTATTCGGATTAATGATATCTCATCTCATTAATCCTATGACTGGGTAAAATTTCAATACTAACATAATTACATATGATAGGAATCTCATTATCATGATCTCATCATGATTTCCTCTATGTTATATTTTGCATCAAGGACTTCACTAAATCAATTTAAGATCAATACCAAATCCATAAATGAATGAAAATTGAAATAATGAAAAATGCCTTTATTAATAATAAAATGATTTATACAATAAGTACTAATAGTGATTACCTTTAGAACAATGTTTAACAAACTTCCACATGCACTAAAGCCAATTGCCTTGATATCTAATACCATAAGAGTGTAAATGTGACACAAAACTCTTTTGGGAAATAAGCCTAATCAACAGATCAACTATATTATAATCGATGGGAACTCTCTCTATCTTGACATCATTTCTACCAATGATTTCTCTAATCAAATGGTAATGACTGAGTATATGTTTGAACTTTTGATGATAACTCGGTTTCTTCTCCTGCATTATAGCCCAATTTTTATCAAATATAACTGCACTAGGTGATTAGTGATGCTCAAAACCACACCAAATTCCAAGATGAGCTTCTTGATGCAAACCGCTTCCTTTGCCGCTTCTAAAGCTGCAATGTATTCCACCTCTGTCGTCGAATCTGCAATCATCTCTTATTTGGAACTTTTGCAACTGACTGCATCACTATTCAGTGTGAATACATATTTGAACTGAAATCTAGATTCATTCTTATCGGATTGGAAATTGACATCAGTATACCCACTTACTATAAGATCACCTTCTCTATATACGAAGAGTATATCCTTAGTTCTTCTTAAGTACTTAAGGATATTCTTGACAGCCAGCCAATGACCCTCACCAATGTCCGACTGGTATCTGCTCGTAACATTTAAAACATATGATACATTAAGTCTAGTATATAACATCGCATACATGATTGATCCTATAGCCAAAGCATAAGGAATCAAACTCATACGAGTCCTCTCGTCTTATGTCTTTGGACACATAAATTTAAAGAGTATAATCCATGTACCATGGGAAGATAACCTCTCTTAGAATGCTTTATGGTAAACCTTTTTAACATCTTGTCTATGTATGTAGACTAAGAAAGGCCAAGCAACCTATTAGATCTATCTCTATAGATCCTTATTCCCAAAATATAAGTTGCTTCTCCAAGTGCTTTCATAGAGAAGTTCTTAGCTAATCAAACTTTTCCTGATTGTAAAGCTGAGACATCGTTTCCTATTAGCAATATGTCATCTACAAACAGTACATGCGACTCATCAAAATTTTATGAGAAACCAAACTCTTTGATTGTCTCATCTAATCGGATATTCCAACTCTTACATGCTTGCTTCAATCCATAAATGGATTTCTGAAGCTTGCATACCTTTTCTCCATTCATAGATATGAAACCATCAGGTTGTGTTATATACACATCCTCAGTTAGGATTCCATTAAGGAAAGCCATCTTCATATCTATTTTCCATAACTTATAATAATAATGAGTGGCAACGACTAGGAGTACCCTAATGGATTTAAGCATAACTACTGGGCTAAATGTTTCAGCATAACCAACACCTTGCCTTTGACGATAACCTTTAGCTACAAGCCTAGCTTTATGGGTAACTATATTACCCTCCATGTCAATTTTCTTCTTGAAAACTCATTTGTATCATATGGGTTTTAACCTTTCGGGTTTGTTGGACCCCGATCTTCAAGTGGAATTTAGAAATATTAAATGAAATTAAATGAGTGTTTTTGTATATATATTGTGTTATAGGTGTTATTGTGCTTTAAGGAAATTGATGAGAAAAAGAATTGATTGGTTCTGATGACTTTGAGATTTGAGTGGATTTGTATGGGTTATGAAAGTTAAAGTGAATGAATTGATTGAAATGGAAGTTAAAAAACAAGAAATAAAGAGTGAAAGTGTGAGAATTTGGAAAATTAAGAAAGTTTGACTTTTGGAGATAAATAGTAGAAAAATTGACTTTTTGATTGAGGCAGAATTTGATAAAATAATCTTCATGAAAGTTGTAGTTTATGTCGAGAGCTTTCTATTGCCATGAAGTATGACATTTT
>JANVCQ010000004.1:3723802-3742095 GCA_025531925.1 Erythroxylum plowmanianum
TACATGAAATGAGTGAGCACTTTTGAGTGCCTTTTCATAATTGAGATTGTGATATATTGAAAATGTTTTCATTTTAAATCGGGCCCGAACTATTACTGATTTCCGCGCATGAGATTGATTTTGTAAAAAGAGAAATGTTTTCTGAGTTTTGAATTGCAGTGATTGCTCTAGTACGCCATCCTCGCGGGGCACGGGCTCGGATATCACCATCGATATCGAGTTCGGGTCTGGCGGGGGCGGGGTGCTACAGAACTCATGAGTACTTGGGATGAAATGAAAGCGATCATGAAGAAGCGGTATGTTCCATCTTATTACTACCGAGAGATGCGTCAAAAACTCCAATGCCTAACATAAGGGAATCGAACCGTGGAGGAGAATCATAAGGAGATGGAGATCACAATGATAAGGGATAATTATGAGGAGGACCTTGAGGCTAGAATGGCTCGATTTTTGAGTTGCTTGAACCGAGAAATAGCCAACGTGGTTGATTTGCACAACTACACCGACCTGAAGAGATGGTGAACATGGCAATGAAAGTTGAGAGGTAACTTAAGTCTTGTGGGACAGCGAAGAGTGGGATGAGTTCTACTTTAAATTAGAACTCAAATTGTCCACGAAAAGAGAAGAATCTGAAAGGAAAGGAGCTGGAATCCAAGAGGTCAAACCAAACTCTTCTGGAAACTAAAGGTACATTTAATACTCTTAACACTCAAGCTTCTTCTAGCAAACATTCTTCAATTAAATGCTTTCGATGCCTTGGAACTGGGCATATTGCCTCCCAATGTCCAAATAAGAGGACCATGGTTTTAAAGTATGATAGGTCGATTGAATATGAGGCTGATGAGGAATGTTTTAAGGATGACATCTTGGAGGGAGAGGAAGATGAAACTTGTGTGGAGTGGGCTATTAAAGGCGAAACTCTCGTGGTTAGGAGGGTGTTTAGTGTTCGACACAAGACTGAAATGTTAGACCAATGAGAGAACTTATTCCACACACGATGTTTGGTTAGTGGTAAAGTTTGTAGCTTGATCAATGATGGAGGGAGTTGCACCAGTGTTGCTAGTTTGGATATGGTTAGAAAATTGGGGTTAATGGTTCTAAAGCATCTGGAGCCATATCACTTGTAGTGGTTCAATGACAGTGGGGAAGTTAGCGTGACCAAACAAGTGCTCCTATCTTTCTCCATTGGGCGGTATGAGGACGAGGTTCTTTGTGATGTGGTACCTATGCAAGCTGGTCACGTTCTACTTGGAAGATCGTGGCAATTTGATCGTCGAGCTAACTATGACGGATACACCAACAAGTACTCATTTAAGTTTAAGGGGCGGAATTTCATCTTGAACCAATGTCTCCACATGAAATTTACTTGGACCAAATTCAAGCCTTGAAAGGAAGATTGAGTTCAGGTAGTGAGGAACAAAAAAATAAGAGGGATAAGAAGCCGAAAAGAAAAGAGGCAATGACTCATTGGAGAGAGAAAGCACAAGTGAGTAAAAGAATGAGAGATGTGCCGGAGAAAAAAGTGCTAGGAGAAAACAAGAGAGAATCGAGAGAAAAGAAGGTGAGCTTGCATGCGTGTGAAAAGGACTTGAGGAGAGCATATGGAGCAAAGAGAGCGTTGATTGTGATTAGACATAGCGATTGTTTTCTTTCGGATGTTAACCCTATTGATGAATCTTTGCCAAGTGTTTTTCCAAAAGCATGTCGTTTTTGCTATTAAACATGAATTTACGTACTATTTGAACAAAAAATTCCCAATCTTTTAGATAATGCAATATCTTGTAGAAGAGCAACCCTTCAATCATTTTGTTCTAAGATGAGTGCGAAAGTTTGCATTACCGGGGCTCCAGGCTACCTTGGTTCTTACCTTGTCAAGAGCCTGCTTTAAAAAGGGTACACCGTTCACCCCACCATTAGAAATTTGGGTTCGCTCTCTTAATTTTTGAAACGTTTGATCTTTTATCTTTGGAATGTAACTTCAACTATCTCGGATCACGACTGTGAGCTGTGATCACCGGAAGCTGCAATGATGCTCATGGAACTGATTTGTGGATCTGCAAGCTCATTATCTGTCGAAGAATCTTGATGGTATAAAGAAAAAGATCTAGGCATTTGCTTTGGGTTCGTCTTTTCTAATTATTAATTATCATTAATTTGTTTCAAACCTCTCTATTTTTTAAAATTTTATGGTATTGTACCGACGGTTGGTACCAAAGAATTAGATTTCGTACAGTAACCTTGGTTTGGTCCTTAATTTTATTTAAGAATAAATTTAAAATATGGAGTTCAAATTTTGTAGATCAAATTAAAAAATATGAAATTATTTATATCTTCTTATTTTTAACTAAAAATTTTAAGAAAATCAAATAATAAACTCCGAATGGAGTGAAAAATTGATCCCCTGGTTCCTAAGAGACCATGTAATCTCAAATATTATGAATGACAATGGGTTAGTCCATGAGCATTATGCTAATCTAATACGTTGTTGTATCCTGCAAATATTTTTTTTTCTAACCACAGAATTATTAATATACTTATTACAACTCCCAATATAAGAGTAAAAATATGTATAAGCATCCCTATAATTCCATAGATCCCATTTAAGTTTAAGGATTCAAGCGTAATGTGATTAGTCGTATCTTCGCAAAATGAAGCAATAAGAATCTTTTAAGAAAAAAAGAAAAATATCTTATACAAATAAATTCCACTATATATAGATTAAATGGATTAAAAACCAAAGAAGAAGAAGGGAATAGTGGCTTCAATCTCCATTAAACATGAGGTTAATCTTTTTCTTGAGATGAGCTACCTATAAAGAGCAAACAAGGAGATACCATATATAATCAGTAATTTTGTCAGGTACAGGCTACATAAGAGACACAGGACAAACCTAACTTTAGGGATGACAATTGTTAGCACATGGGCCTAAATTTAGTTGTTTTCAATGAGCCGATCTATGGGCTAAACCTAGGCCCAAACTGACTCGAGACCTAATTATTCTAAGCAAAACAACATTATTTTATTTAGAAGAGTTAGGCCTTTAGTAGGCTTGAGTTTGGGTAACTTAGACTCCAATACCATTAAAAAAATTACGTTGATCTATATTTTTAATTATAAAAAATTATTTTAAAAAAATTGGTGGGTCATTGCCATCCCGACACAACTTCACCTCTGCCAAATTATAGAGTTTATTTAATGTGTCAAGAGTGGCACATTGTCTTGAATAGCCAAGCGTTATCCCATCAAATTCACTATTGAAAGTAGTCAAGATATACATAGTTAATAATGAAGTAAAGATTAAAAGGAGAAATCTTGAACTTTCGAAATTTTGGAAAACAGAGGAATCATACAACATCATTGATATTATCTCCTTTGTTTTGGATTTATTTTGATGCTTAAATATGAAAATTAATGTTTGTTTTGTTTTAAGAGATGAAACATGAAGATTGCATTAAATTGAGACTCTATTGATGATAATCACAAAATTTGGATGGAGTGAAGAAGTTGCTCCAGTGGATAAGGTTGATCACTTGAAAAGTTGAAGTTTAACTATGAGACTTCTTCTTATCCCTATCATGTTGGGGTTTGAATTTGAATTTGTTTTAGATAGACATCTTTACAAGTTAGAATTAGATTAGGATTAGATCAGAAAACCTTATAAAAGGGACATTCCTCACAACAAAAAGAGATTCGCTCTTCTTACATTTTTCGCAATTCATTGTCTTTCTTCTATTTTTGTTATTGGAGCAAAAGTCATGTGTCACTAAACTCAACCGTTTTGATTCAAGGGGATCCAAAACTCTAGTTGTAACCTTGTGAGGTTTTGTGTTCCAAAGTTTTATTCACGTTCTAATTAAAGCATTTCTTGTTTTGAGTTCTCATATTTCATGAATAATTAATATTCAATTAATTTGACAATTTAATTTAATATTGATTATTCTATCACTATCTAGGAATTCAATTATCTGTAATTGTTATGAAGGAATCATACAAGTAGCAAATAGGTTATTTATGAATTTCCATAATTAACTTATGATAAACAAGAAAACTAAATTAAATAGTTGCAGCTATTTCGATTATTTAATTTAGGGTTTAGTCTTTTTCACAGAGCTTATTGCTATCATTTATTTGATATAGAATGCTATCATACCCAATTAATAGATGGTAATTTTTGGATTGGATGCTGGGTTTGAACCAATTAATTTAGAAAATTTTGAGACTTATTATGGCTATCCTAATATGTTTCGGACTAATTGCTTTAATCGTGAAAAGATTCTTTTTGAACTAAAGATCAATGTTACAATTAGATCATGTGATCTTTCTCTTGAATCAAAGTTTGGTAATCTTGACTTTCTCAATTTTTAAATTCAGTTGATTTAATTTGTTTTTGTATTAATTTTAGTTATTCATTTATTTAATAAAAACCCCCCATTTACTTTTATTAATTGAAATTAACAAGCTAGTGTTTAGTTTTCTAGGGATTTGACATAGTTCCACAACTACTACAAAAATTTTGGAGAATCAGAATTATTTTGGGGGCTTTGACAACTGACTAAATTATGGTGTCATTTTGGGGAAACTATTTCAAGTTTCTTCGTTTCTTTGTGTTTTTATTTTTAGAATTACGACTGACCTATTGTTTTATATCACTTGTGCTTCTCAGACAGGTAAATTACAATATAATCCAGAAATTAAGAAGATAGCGCGTCATTTAAGAAAAGAGACTAAGCAAGGAAGTGGACATTCATCTTCAGACATGAAAGTTGAAGTAGATCTAACAATTGGTGAAGAATTTAATTTTCAAAAGGAGGACGAAAAGATGGCAAATCTTAACTCGAGAATATTGAGGGAGTTAGTAGCACCGAATTTGAATCAATAACTTTTATGCATTCAATTTTCAAATGTTAAGGTAGATTTCGAATTGAAATATAGTTTGATTCACTTACTGCCCATTTTTTGTGGTCTGGTAGGTGAAGATCCGCATAAACACTTGAAATAATTTCATGTTGTCTGTTCTGGAATGAAACCATAAGGGGTGACAGAAGAACAAATTAATTTTAGGGCCTTTCCATTCTCATTGAAAGATAAGCTAAAGGATTGAATGTATTATCTTCCACTGGCTCAGTAACAACATGTAATGAGATGAAAAGAATGTTTTTGGAAAAATTCTTTCCTGCATCAAAAGCAACGAATATCAGAAAGGAGATGTGTGGAATAAGACAAATTAAGGGAGAAACATTATATGAATATTGGGAAAGGTTTAAGGAGTTATATGCTAGCTATCCTCATCATTAAATTTTCGATCAACTTCTGATTCAACACTTTTATGAAGGACTATTGCCAATGGATCGAAGTATGTTTGATGTAGCTAGTAGAGGAGCTCTAGTAAATAAAACACCTGAGGCAGCCAAATAGTTGATATTTATTATGGCCGAAAATTCTCAACAATTTGAGATAAGGATGGATGGAACTATTAAGCATGTGGATGAGGTAAGTAACATGCACCTTGAGGATAAAATTTCTTATTTAACAACTTTAGGTCGTCAAATGGTTATAGGACAATTGCAATCAACAAAAGTGTGCGAAATATACTCATTCTATGGACATCGCATAGTTATGTACCCTATATTGCAACAAGACTCTCTTCAAGAAGCTAACACAATAGGGGACTTTCCTAGTCAATCTCAACAAAAGTATGACCCTCATTCTAATTACTACAGTCCAGGATGGAGGGATCATCCAATTTTGAGCTATGGAAATCAAGGAATTCAATAATGATATCAACCTCATATTTTTAAACAATCTCAAGCTCCTACATATGCTCAACCTCAATCTTCAAATGCAAGTATGTCTTTAGATGAAATTATTAAGGCACTTACTAATAATACTCAACAATTTCAACAGGAAACAAGGGTAAGCCTTCAAAACTTGAGAAATCAAATCATTCAATTAGTCACCTCGGTAAGTAAATTGGAAGCATAAGCATTAGGAAAATTACCTTTCCAAATAGTGGTGAATCCTAAGGAGAATGTGAGTGCAATGACTTTTAGAAGTAGTAAGGAAATTCAATATGCAACTTCTTTACCAGTGGAGATAGAAAAGCACGATGATGGAGAAAAGAAGGAAGAACTTCTAACTGCAGAATCAACAAAGGTTAAAAAAAATGATTCATCTTCATCAATATCGATTAATGCACATTTACCTCCTTTTCTTAGCAGGTTGGCTAAACCAAAAGATGATGAATATGAAAGAGAGATCTTAGAAACTTTTAAAAAGGTGGAAATCAATATACCACTTTTGGAAGCCATCAAGCAAGTTCTGAAATATGCAAAATTCTTGAAGGAGCTGTGCACAAATAAAAGGAAGTTGAAGGACAAAGAGAGAGTCATTTTGGGAATTTTTGTAAGAAACTAATGTGATTATCCAATTAGCTGATCATTTGTATATGTATCCTATTGGAGTGATTGAGGATGTTTTAATCCAAGTTAATGGTTTGGTATTTCAAATAGATTTTTACAACTTGAAAATGGATGGATATAATGTTGAAAATTCAACTTCGATTTTATTGGGTAGGCCATTTATGAAGTCAACTAAGATGATAATTGATGTGCACAAGGGTACTCTTTCCATACAGTTTGATGGAGAAATAGTAAAGTTCAATATTTCTGAAGTAATGAAGTACCCGAATGATTTTCAATCCGTTTATCATATGGATATTGTGGATTCATTTGTGCATGATATGTTTAAAGAAGAGAGTGTTGAAGATAAGTTAGAGTGTAAGGCTAAATCAGAAATGAAGGAGCAAATTGATGAAACTTGTTGAATTGTAGAATCATTGTCAATAATGTTAATACGTTCGACAATTTTAAATGATGAACTTACTATAGCTCACAAGAAAATCTTACCGTCTATTTTGCAAGCTCTGAAGATAGAATTAAAGGTGTTACCTGATCGCTTAAAGTATGTCTATTTAGCTGATAGAAAGTCATTACCTAGAATAATTTTAAAAAGGTTGACTAAAGAGAAAGAGGAAGGGCTAGTAGCACTACCTATGGAGTTCAAAACTGCAAATACATAGAAATTTGGGAAGAACCAGCCACGACAAGCATAACGATGTTAAATAATTGCGCTTTTCGGGAGGCAACCCAAATATGATTGTTTTATTTTATTTTGTTTTGTTTTAGTTATATATAACTTGCATTTGATTGCTTTTGAAAGATAAATTTATTAGTCTAAAGGAAAAAGGAGGTCTTAAAATTCTAGACTACTAAATCTCATAGGGCGAGACCTCGCCTTATGCAATTTAGCGTTCTAGAATGAAGATCTTAAAATTTCAGACTACTAAATCTCATAAGGCGAGATCTCGCCTTATGTAATTTAGTGCTCTGGAATTCTAGATTACCAAATCTCATAAGGGGCGATCTCGCCTTATGTGATTTAGTGTTATGAAAGAAAAATGTTCTTTTTTCTTTTATCATTTAATTATTTACTTTCTTTATTTACTTAAACATTTTTTTTACTTTTTATAAAAAAACTGAAAAAACCTAATCTGCTTGTTTATCTTTGCTAGAAATTAAAAGAAAATTTTCAACCACAAGTAGCCCTCCTCCCACATAGTAGCCTAAAGTTTCACAAACAAATGGCCAAATCCAATCATCAAACCCACGCTGACAACGCACAACACCCACAATGCTTCACCAGTCATACAAAATTGACAGCATGCCCACAGCTTGCCCTCTACAAATGCATAACACCAAGTCAACAGGATAGAGGCGAAAAATTCATGCAACAAGCAACGATAGTAGCATCACAAAAGCACCTTCACCCCGTCACTCGTTTTTTATAAGTTTTAATTAAATTCCTTTATTTTTCTTTTTAGTTCAATTTTAATTATTATTACGTTGTTTTTAATCTTTTTCTAAGTAATTTTTGTTTATCTTTTTCAATATTATGGGGCATTATAAAGTTAATACCAAGGCCGTAGCAAAAGGAAAATTACCGATGAATGCTAATTCACACCCTCAATCTGCGGCAAGTTCTAAAATTGATACTAAAAAGAAGCATGCGTGGATAATTTTCAAATACTCACAATTCAGGGGAGTCCTCTATTTTGTGCTATATTTTTCTAATTATCTTTGTTAAATTATGAATATTTTATGCATACATTAGGGATAATGTATGATTTAGGTGTGGGAAGAGTGAGTTTCATTACGATAAACTTTGTGATTTGTGCTTGGACTCATGATATGTTGTATAACACCCCACTCTCATAGGACACACCCGACATTCTGAGTGATATCCAAATACGTACCCTACAAGAGTGGCATGCTAGAGCACTTATATCACTAATTTAATCATGACATCATCATTAATACGTAAATTTCACAATATTTTAAAAACCAAATTCCTTATTTTATTTCATAAAAACTGAATATGTACATTGTAGCATTTCATATTTCATTCCTATATGTACATTATCAAAACTAAATACAAAACACATTACACACAAATCAACACATGTAAATACATAATTCATATCATTTCATTTATCACGTAGCATCACATATCACATTCACAGCAGTCAAACCGATCATTTCAATCATTTAAAATACACATATCAATTATAAATGCAATACACATGAGACTCACTTTTATTTATTACTTTGTTGTGACCGAGTGCCTTTTTACTAACACATATCCCATATAGATACCGAGCTTGTATCATATAATGTTTCATATCCCTTAGTGGATAATGGGTACAATAGCAATTGAGCCAAAGGCTCTTATCAAATTATGAGATTTAAGCTCTTTTTACTGGCAACTACGGTCACAATTGCCTTTATCTTTCATGCTTCATGTAATGAAATGCATCACATTTACATATTTTCAATAGTCATCAGATTACAGTTTCACATTTAGAACATATTTATCATCGGATCTTGGTCCGGCATTCAACAATAATGTTGAGTAGCAATTATTTCGTCAAATTCATAAACAAAAAACACTTCCAATATCTCATTCATGCATCAAATGCCTCGGACATTCAATGTCTGAAATCAACACAATCAAATTCACAATATAATTTGACACAGAATTTAAAACAACAATTAATTAAGTGAGACTATCTAGATTACTCACCGGTTGCTCCAGAAAGCTATTGCCCCGAAGTCCTAACAACGTCTGGATGTTGTCGCTCTATTTTCCATTCTATATCATGCAACACATACACATTTACACACTTCACAACTTTGCACAATTATGTAAGTACTCATTTATGCACATATGTATAAATGAATTATATACAATGCATGTTCCATGACAATCTCGGGTATATTTACTTTTTTCACATCTTATGATAATCTATACTTCAAAGCTCATATATCTCTAATTTGGACTTAGATTTTACACCTCAATAATACAAACTTATTCTAAGTTTATCATTCAATCAAGCACTAAGGTTTATGGCTCAATACACTTGATTATTATAATATCATCAATCAATCATTCACCAATGTTTTTCTAACAATATATGATCACACAATATCCAAACTCTCATTCATTCTTACTTGATACACATTACTCATCTCCTTACAATCATTCAATCAAGCACTAAGGTTCATGGCTCAATACACTTGATTATTATACTATCATCAATCAATCATTCACCAGTGTTATTCTAACAATATATGATCACACAATATCCAAACTCTCATTCATTCTTACTTGATGCACATTACTCATCTCCTTACAATCATATTAGCATTTCTAAGAACACTTTTATTCTTATAACACTTATAAATTTCCAGATTTTATACACTTGATATCAACAATCCTTTCACTATGTTTTATCCTTAATTACAGCCTATACATATCCAACACTTTATCAACTTATTCAACCTCCAAATAGGTTCATTTCAAGTCCCATTCAAGTCTAAATGCATCATAGGAAAGTACCTTACCATTTGTTGTTTCAGACTTCACATAAAAGAACAATAACTCATGTTGATTGCCTTTCTAGTTTTTTCTCAAGACAGACTTTTGGGTCAATGTTTCATGGCAATTTTGACATAGAAGATTAGGTATTTAGGCAATACATTCTTCTAAAAAAATGTTACTATATGTCTTAAAACAACACTAATTTCATACAATTTTGTTCAATATTCTGCAAGTTATACATAAAATACTACCTACTGTTTTCAAACTGCAACTGAACCCAGTACTCAACTTCAAGTCAAATTTTGAAATTCTTAAAGATAGAATTAAAATTTAATTCCTTCATGATATTTGTATCCATATGTCTCTAGTTTAATTTGAACTTAAAATAATCTCATTTGGCTATTTACATATCAAATTATGGCTAAAATACAGATGCATATTCAATGGAAACACTCCATCTAACATATTCCAACACACATTTAATTTCATTTTCATCCTAGTTCATCTCTTTTGCTCAGTCTGTCATTTATAGCCTATGTCCTCATTATTTCCTCTTCATTCCTACTCCCATTTCAGCTCAATATCATTCACAAACAAATCATGATATATATTTGATCATTAACCTAAAAATAGAGCGTATACATGTACCCATTCACCATCAATTTTCTGCACATATGTTTTACTCCATTCTCACCTTCATTCCATTTCTAAACTATCACTTTAATCCATCTCATTTCAAGACATCATAGTACTCTTTTTTTTACTAACTTCAAAATCATTTTAACTTGTCTCTATAAACCCAAAGAGATACAAGTTATATACCAAGGAAAACAGAACATGAACATCCATTTACAAATCAATTTTTCTGCACTTCTTTCTACATCATTTTAAGGTTCATTCTAACTCTAAATCATCTCTACATCAATTTATGAATCATTAATAATCATACATGTAAAAGAAAGACATTAATGTATTCATTTCTTTACCCATGTTCTAGCATACATAAAACACCATTTTATGTCTATTTAACCTCTAACTATCATCATACATGCTTCATTCAACAAATTAAGAAGAGTAATGCTTTATACTTACTTGTTCAGCTTCACTGTCTTCAAATCACACTTAACCTTAGCTTCCTAATATCACATGATTATCATAATTCCAAAGGTGGTAGGGATAGGTCTTTAGTGACAAATATGAAGAAGATAGCAAAATTGATAGTAGAAAATAGAGGCGAGAGTAAGCTTCAACGTTGATGGGGTGAGAAGTGAATATCGTGGATGAAAACAAATGAAAAAAATGAAGAATGTTAGAGCATTTCGTGAGAGTAAAGACGAAAGACAAGGGAGATGGCCATTCAAATGCAAAATATCGTGGATAAAGGTGTGGTGTCACTTGCCACATGTCACCATCTTATGGTCTCCAAATGGTCCTTTTAATAACTACTCCATTTGTCCTCTAATTTCTAATCTAATTGTCTCCCAATTTTCTATGACACTTGTCATTAAATCATAATGTCACTTATCAAAATTTTCCACTGCCATTAGACACTTAATTATATTACCATTATCAATTGTTCTACTACTTGGCATTTTTAATAAAAATACCCAAAATTTTGGAGAATTTCTAAATTTCACCAAAAATTTCAAATCAATAAATAACAAATCAATTTTTATCACATATAAACCACAATTCTCTATATAATCGCATTTATAAATCAATCATACCCAGAAAATATCAGTGAATGCATGTACAATCATTTTAATGTACAAAAATCAATATTCACTTATGTGTGTATGCTATATTATACATGAGTATGGAATGCACTTTCTAACTTCTCAATAAACTCTTATGAACTCTATTCTAGGGTTCTAGCCCCTAACATGGGATAGTGGGATATTACATGTTGATTAATATATTAATTATTCCTTATGATAGCTTCATAATTTTCTAATTGTTGTTCATGAATAATTCATAAGTTAGAATGCATTTTCAGTTTAAGATCTAATGCATGAGGGAGACAAGCATAATTAATGTTTTCATTAAATTTTTTCAAGTATCACATTGGTTTTGTTGAATGAAAGTGTGCAAGACTTGAAACATTTTTTGACACATACATGAGCTTTGAGCCAAGAGCATTCATCACATATGCGCTCATATATATCTTTTTATTGTGTATTATCAAACATAACTTGTCTATTCTAGAACTTGCTTTTGAATATGTGTTGAGACTATATTTTTGTTATGAATTTGTATATAAAGATGATGAGGGCATTTAGAATAACCATTTTTGACCTAAAATAAGCCTACCTTAATTTTTATTCCTAGAAAAACAATTTGAGCCTTACCCTTTCTTTTCTTGCATAATAACCTTGTTACAAGCCGAATTTATCCTTTTTATTGTTGATATCCTTAATAATTTTGAACCCCTAAATTGAAAGAATTGTATTGGCTTATTTGTATAGGATTTTGACTAATCGTATGAAAAGTAAATCAGATTATTCAAATTGCATTGTTTTAATTTTTTAGAATGGAGAAGAAGTAAAAAAACACAAAAACAAAATAAAACAAAATCTTCTCTTTAATATTGTTGTTGAAAAGAAAAGGAAAAGAAAAAAGAAAAGAAAAGAAAAATTGACTGAAAGGGATGCTAATTGAATCAAGTAAACTTTGATTTAAGTTGAAACTTGTGTGGATAAGTTTGTATGATTCCTTTCAATTTATTTAGCCAAAAAGTTCCTTTTGTCATACCTTACCTAAATCACGATACAACCCTTATTAAGTCCCTTTGATTTATACATTAGGTTCATTTTGTTTAGTGATGGAGATATGATTCTTGAGTAAGCTTATGGAAATAACTCGCTATGTTTTGATTTGAGAGCTTAATGAACCCTAAAGACTTTGAGCGTATAGAGTGAACTCCTTGTGAGGGTGTCAAGTCTTGTTCATTTGATTTTGATGGAATTGATGAGATGCTATATTATAACAATGCGTCCTATGAATGCTTATTCGCTCGATTGTTATTTTACCTTAACCCTTAAATGTGAATTAGCTTTTGGAAATTTCTAGATAACATTAAAGGAAATGAGAGGTTGTTATGAAGATGATTAATGTATTGAATTGATGTATGCTTGAGGTTAAACATGAGTCCGATGTGGGAGAATTTGATAATATCTCATCTTGCTATATTATTTGATATTATCTCCTTTATTTTGGATTTATTTTGATGCTTAAATATGGAAATTAATGTTTGTTTTGTTTTAGGAGATGAAACGTGAAGATTGCATTAAATTGGTACTCTATTGATTAATCATAAATTTTTGATAAAGTGAAGAGATTGTTGCAGTGGATAAGGTTGCTCACTTGAAGAGTTAGAGTTTCACTAGAACCTTCTTCTTATCCCTATCATATAGGCGTTTGAATTTGAATGTGTTTTAGATAGACAACTTTACAAGCTAGAATTAGATTAGGATTAGACCAGAAAATCTTATAAAAGGGACGTTCGTCACAACAAAAAGAGTTCTTTTCTTACGTTTTTCGCAACTCTTTGTCTTTCTTCTATTTTTGATATTGGAGCAAAAGTCATGTATGGTTAAACTCAACTGTTCTAATTCAAGGGATTTGAAACTCTAGTTGTAACCTTGTGAGTTTTGTGTTCCAAACTTTTATTGACCTTTTAATTTAAGTATTTCTTATTTTGAATTCTCATATTTCATGCATGATTAATATTCGATTAATCTGACAATTTAATTTAATATTGATTATTCTATCGCTATCCAAGAATTCAATTATTCGTAATTGTCATAAAGGAATGGTACATGCAAAAAATATGTTATTTATGAATTTTCATATTTAACTTACAACAAACAAGAAAACTAAATTGAACAGTTGCAACTATCTCGATTATTTAATTTAAGGTTTAGTCTTTTCACGGAGCTTATTGCTATCATTTATTTGATATGGAATACTATCACACTCAATCAATAGATGGTAAGTTTTGGTTTGGATGTTGGGTTTGAACTAATTAATTTAGAAAATTTTGACACTTATTACGACTATCCTAATACATTTTCGACTAACTGCTCGAATCGTGAAAATATTCTTTTTGAACTAGTGATAAATGTTACAATTAGATGAGATCTCTCCCTTAAATTAGAGTTTGGTAATCTTGAGTTTCTCAATTTTTAGATACAGTTGATTTAATTTATTTTCGTATTAATTTTAGTTAATTAATTAATTAATCAAAAAATCCTATATACTTTTATTAATTGAAATTAAGAAGCAAGTGTTTAGTTCTTTAGAGATTCAATCTGATTCTACAACTACTAAAAGAAGTTTGGATAATCAGAATTATTTTGGAGGCTTTTGACAACTTTCACCAGAATGCTGCGTCCCACCCCGAACTCAAAACCCCACCCTTTGGGTTATCATTCCAACCCGCCCACTTGCTGACAACGCCTTCGTCTTGCTTGTAAGTTGGTTCCTTCTAGAGGATCGGGTATAGAAGCGACTCGGAAGCAGAATGTTGTGAAAGGTATGGATAAAAGGGAGAGATTGTTGTTGTTGATAAGGTCTTTGATAATTTGGGTGAAAGAGATAGCAGTACTGGATTGTCTGGGGCTTTCATTTAAAGGTCTAGGAAAAGAGTTGTTAAAAGAAGAGTGGCATGTGGTACTTTTGAGGGATTGATTAACTCCGTTGTTGAACTGGATGGAAAAAGGAGATAGCAATAGAATTACATAAGAAGTTTCTGAGGGTAAGCGGAGGTCCAGTAGAGAAGAGAAAGGAATGAGATTTGAAGAGGAAGATGTAATAGTTGTAAGGGGATTGAAGAACCGACGATAGAGAAGGGGAGGTAGTCAGAGGAGAGAAAATATCTACTGGAACTTTGAGAGAGGGTGAAAGAGAGAGGATTTTGTGAAAATGGTAGAAACATCGAGAATCTGGTGAAACGGAAGGCGAAGAAGACTATCGCAATGGCTAAAGGAGAAACTTATGAGAAGATGTACAGGGATTTGAATACGGTCAAAAGAGCACAAAGAATTTTCAAGATAGCGAGAGATAGGGCACGTAAGACGGTGGACTTCAACAAAGTCTGTTGTATACGTGATGAGGAAGAACAAACACTCACAGATGCCCAAGCCATCAAGCGGAGGTGGAAGAGATACTTCCATGGCCTATATAACGAAGACATTTTGGTCAACATAATGTTAGGGGAACCCTCCAGGTTGGGACAAATCACGAGGGGAGAAATCACAAAAGTTTTGAGGGGGATGGGGAGCGGAAGGGCAGTAGGACTGGATGGCATTCCTATCGAGGTATGGAAGCAAGTAGGGGTTGTAGGTATTGAGTGGTAGCTCAACTCTTTAACGTGACCCTAAAGTCAGACCAAGATGTCGGATGAATGGAGATTGAGTTAATTAATCCCCTTGTACAAGGCCAAATGAAACATACAACAATGCCAAAACTATCGAGGCATCAAACTACTGATTCATACCATGAAACTGTGGGAGAAGGTAATTGAAAAGAGAATCCAAAAAATTGCTTCGATATCGGTCAATCAATTCGGGTTTATGCCTGGTAGGTCCACAACAGAAGCACTTCATCTGCTTCGGCAACTAATGGAATGCTACAGGGAACGACAACGAGATTTGCATTTAGTTTTTGTAGATTTGGAGAAGGTGTATGACAGGGTTTCTAGAGAACTCATATGGTAGTGTTTGGAGGCAAAGGGCATTCCTACGCCGTATATCCGAGTGATTAGGGATATGTATGAATGAGCACTGACTAGCGTCAGGACGGTAGGAGGCGATACGGAAACGTTCTCTATTGGTGTTGGCCTACACCAAGGCTCTGCTCTAAGTCCTTTTTTGTTCATTTTAGTGTTAGATGAACTGACCAAACATATTCAAGGGGAGGTATCGTGGTGTATGTTATTTGTTGATGATATTGTCCTAGTAGATGAGACCAAGGTAGGGGTCAATGCCAAGTTAGAATGTTGGAGAGAAGCGTTAGAGTCGAAAAGTTTTAAAATGAACAGGTCCAAGATGGAGTATTTAGACTGTCATTTCTCAGGTAGCCAGATGGTACAACAGGCGAAGGTAGTGATTGGCACTGATGTCATATCACAAAAATCGAATTTCAAATACCTCAGATCTATCATTCAGAGAGATGGAAATATCGATGGCGATATATTATATCGTATTAGATCTGGGTGGATCAAATGGCGAAGTGCATTAGGTTTTTTTATGTGATAAAAAGGTCCTTGTAAAACTCAAAGGAAAGTTTTATAAAATAGCGATTCGGCCCACCTTGTTATATAGGGCAAAATGTTGGCTGCCTAAACGTAGACACATGAGACAGTTGGTGGTAACAAAAATGCATATGCTTAGATGGATGTGTGACATTACCATAAGAGATAGGGTTCGAAATCGGGTAGTGAGAGAGAGACTACAGGTGGCAAGTAGTGCCGAAAAGTTGAGAGAGACAAGGTTTAGGTGGTTTGGCCATGTGCGCAGGATGCCCTCTGATGCTCCGGTACGATGCGGTGAGTTAACAAACCTGAGTGGCTATAAGAGGAGGAGAGGAAAGCCTTACAAGACATGAAGGAAAGTGTTCCAAAAAGATATGTCAGAGTTGGCCTTCATTGAGGCAGTTGTTAGAAGTAGGAAAGTCTGACGTGATAAGATAAGGATAAACGACACACGTATCACATAGGAAGTTCAACCGAATGCCGGGGAAAGATTCTCATAATGGTCACCTAAATAATAGGATATTTATTATCCTCAGGGCCGCTCCGTGAAGACCCTTAGTACACTTAGCAACAAAACAAAGCCTGTCACTACAAGGTGTAAGGTCCTGACAGATCTTTTTTTCCTCTTTCGTGCTGGTTTTGTACTTTTTTCTTTATTTTTTCTGTGTTAGATTATTTAATCCCATGTAATTTATTGATTGAGTCCTATGAAATGCACCCAAGATAATGGTTATTGGGTATTACTCGAATGGGTCTCAAATGGGTCACAGACCCTTTTCCTTTCTCTTCCACTTACCAAAAGGACGTGTCCTTTGGTAATGGTATATAAGTTGCAAAACTTATGAAATGAAGATAATTCTGAACCATTGAGGAATATGCTAACGGAAGAAGACGAGAGGAAATCAATACGATCATTCAAATCAACATCACGACAAACGATATAGATACGGGTACGCAAAATGAATCGATCCTATAATTGTTTTACAATTGGTATCAGAGCATGGTAATTCATGTTTATGTTATCTACGGTATTTTCTACCGTGAATTACGATGATTGTGTTTATGTTTATGTTATATGAATTCCTCCATGAAAAAGGTGCACTGTTGTAAATAAGATTGCCAGTTTTGTTTGTGGTTATTTACGGAGACACCATCCTATGAATCTTTGGTGTTGATATGTATGTAATGTCTTCTTTACTATCTGGGTATTGTGGAATGATTCACGGTATTGCATGATCTGTATTCTACCGTTTTATGAGTTTTATGAATGGTTGTGTTTTGTTCGTTTGATTTTATTCTATATTGGATATAGAACAATCGCATGATATGATGCTTTTCAGTTTGAGAATTTCGGATGTTAATAGCACTCTCATTGTTTAACCGAAATGTAATGGTCATGAATGTATGGTTCTTGAATCTAAAGGTTTGCTTCATGTTGATGAGGGTTATATTTATTGCATTTTAATGGTGGAAAGAAACGGAAACAAAAAACTAATTTCATGTGTTGGTATGAGGAAATCAACTTATGGAAGAATGACGTTGGGATCACTTTTGAAAAGAAACCATCCTGTGTTTGTGGTATGAAAAGCAACGTAGGAAGAGAAACCAAAGAATGTTTAAAAAAAAAGGCAAAACCTAGAAATGAACCAGCAGCGCCGAAGGAAGAGGATGAACAGCGTCTGGCGTGTGCACAGCACGCACCAGACGCTGCGAGTGAGGGTGGGCACTGGCGCGTGCAGTGCACGTGCCAGACGCAGCCCTATGGCTTCCAGGGCTGGCGCGTGCACGGGCTCCAGGCCCAAACATCATATTCTGGGCTCATTTTTTGTTGATTTTGGGCCTTGAAGGTTATATTGGATTATTTAATTCAATTGGAATTTATGGACTGATTTTTGGGCCTTTGGGGCTATTAAGAGACAACATTTTGGGTTAGTTATTAATTATGGACTTTAACCCCAAACAGAAAATTATTTTAGGATGGAACATAAGGAATTTTTAATTCCTAATTGATTTATACATAATGTAATTTTAGAAATTAGTGCCATATTATATATGTTTTGGTACTTTGAATATTTTATATTATGTAATAATTGGAATTAAATTT
>JANVCQ010000004.1:3749191-3769153 GCA_025531925.1 Erythroxylum plowmanianum
CTACGGCCCGTCAGCATGGGAAAACCTTCCATGCAGAGATAGAAACGTACGTAAAGACCTAAACCTAATATCCACCCTCTATATAAGGTAATGTTCTACCATGATTTAGGTACGCAATCATAAACCTTGCTTTCACTGCATTCAGCAGCCTCATCTCCATCAAAAGACTGACTTGAGCGTCGAAGGGGCTATTCGGAGCACAACCTCTGACGTGCCTTCTTTGTTTTACAGGGATCTCAGCGTAGAAGATAATCAACTCATGGATCCAAACGGCAACGTTCCATCCCGCCAGAATCCGGCTGAACCAAATAATATATTTATTTTTAGTATCATTATTTTTCATATATTACAATTAATTATTAAAAATGTTCTTTAAGCTTGTACCTTTCTCGTCCTCAGTTTACTAAGGCCTTTATCCCCAACCAAGTTAAACGCAGGTTGAGGGATCAGATCACTTCTATTTTGGATCTCCCTTCATCTCACCGGTTGGAGACATGCCTTAGTGTACCTTTATGTACTCGGCGATTGACCAAGGCTGATTATGTTGGCATCCTTGACAGGATTTCCTCTTGCTTGGCCGGTTGGAAGAGCAAGCTCTTGAACAAAGTAGGCAGAGCTACTCTGATCCAGGATACCATCACATCTATTCCCATTTATGCTATGCAGTCCACTTGGCTTCCCCAAGCCATCTGTGATGATATTGATAAAGCAACGAGAGGCTTTCTCTAGGGTCGGCACGGTAATCTCAAAGGGGTACACCTCCTGCCCTGGCATACGGTTACTACTCGGAAAAACTGTGGAGGCTTAGGTGTGAGGCAAGCTAGAGATTCCAATACCACTCTCCTCGGCAAGATGTGATGGGACATATGTATGGCACGCAATAGTCTTTGGGTGCAGGTCCTCTGGTCTCGCTATCTAACTGGCCAGGACGTCATGGCTTATCATCCTCCTTCGTCGGCTTCTGCGACCTGGAAGGGCCTCAGGAAAGCTCTGACTCTCCTTAAAGACGGGTTTGGCTGGAGGATCGATGACGGGGATAGCATAAATTTTTGGCATGATAGATGGCTTTTTGATGGCCCCCTTGCTTCCATAGTCAAACAAGTCCCGGCTCATCTCACTGATCTCCGAGTAGATGATCTCTTGTCCCCATTGTCAAGGTGGAATTTGTCTCCTATCAAGGGCATTGTTCCCTTAGACTATTGTAATTGCATCTTGGCAATTCCCCGCCTGCTCTCCAACCAAGGACCTAACTGCATTATTTGGTATGGTAGCAATAAGGGTGTGTATACAGCTCGAGGTGGGTATGACATTATCACAACTGTACCATCTTTGGACGGGCCAACAGGATGGAAATGGATTTGGTCACTCCAAGCTGCTCAGAAAAATAAAGTCTGCTTGTAGCTAGCAGCCTGAAATCGCCTCCTCACTAATGAAGTGAGGTACGAATGAGGCTTATGTACATCCCCATTATGTGGGCAGTGTGGAGTCCATCGGAAAACCTTGTCTACTTACTTCGAGACTGTACATATGCCAAGTGTGTATGGGACAACGCTCGCGTTTCTTGGCACAATGACTTCTTCCGAGAGCAATAGACGTACAGGTGCCTAGTCCATAATTGTGTCCCACATGACAGGGATGTGCACCGCTCATGGCGCTTTATCAACACTTGTTGGATCATTTAGCGATCTAGAAATAAATTCGTAATTGAGGGCGAACAAACCTCATGTCTGGAGCAACTTCGCAAGATCCATTTGCTAGTTAGAGACTCAATGGCTGCTTTTGATGTCCAGACCCGCAGGCTGCCCAAATCCCAGGCTCCAACTCTAGTTTGTTGACGCTTCGTTCCGAAAGTTGTTTCTATTTCTACATCTGTTTTTTCCTCCCTTTCTTCCGTTTCTGAGGTTTTGAAGCTTAACGTCAATGGAAGTGTCATTAGTAGTTCTGGCCAGGTGAGTATTGGCGGGTTGCTTAGGGATAGCCATGGCAATTGGGTGGCGGGTTTCTCCAGCTTTGTTGGAATCACCACTATCATGATAGCGGAAGTCATGACTCTCAGATTGGGTCTCGCCTTTGCCCGAGACTTTCAGTGTGATGGTCTAGTGGTGGAGTCTGACTCCTTGGAAACGCTACGCTGCTTAGCCTCCCCCCAGATGTCCTAGCCTTTCACCCCCTTGCCAGCTTGATATCTAATATATGATCCCACCTTGGTGCCCTACAGGGATATACTCTCGCCCATGTTTTCCACTAAGGTAACCAATGTGTTGATTTTTTAGCTTGTTTGGGCTCGGGTACAGTCCACGACAAGTGCATGTGGCCTAATCCCCCTACTAGCATGCTCTATCTGTTGAGCGTGGATGCTCAAGGAATTGATTTTATTCGTAATTAACGTTTGATTACTGCTTCTTATGTACCAAAAAAAATAACTTTAGGTACATACAGATGAATGCCACATTTATTACCAAAAAAAATCACGTCTTCTAAGAAATTTTGAGAGCTTCACTCACTGATATGACCTGAAATGCATATTTTGCTTTAAAGAACTTCCATGACCCGAGAACATCCTCAAAAGTGGAGATAAACGCCAATGTTGGTTTCAGACAAATGCAAAGTGCAAACAGAGAGTGAAGGAAACGCTGAAACCCCTTTTTTCTCTCTTTGTTTGTTTTTAGCTTTTCTCTGTTCTTTTGGAGAGAGAAGCGAGCCATTTCTCTGCCTCTCCTCTTCCGTTTCTTTCCGAAACTAATCATATAGGAGGCAAAAGGTAAGAGTCTTTTGAAATGGACGGGAAGAGATACGTTGTTGTACTGCGCGCAGAGGACTCGGATTACGTGAAGAAGAAGTATGGAGGGAATGACGGGGTGTTCGTCAGAATGTTGTCGGAGGCCGCTTGCGGGGAGTTTCCTAGAGACTACGTGATTGAATCCTCTGATGGGTTTGTGAATTGTGATCACCGGGAGCTGCAATGATGCTCATGGAAATGATTTGTGGATCTGCAAGCTCATTATCTGTTGTGTTGAAGAATCTTGATGGTATAAAGAAAAAGAACTGGGCATTTGATTTGGGCTCGTCTTTTCTAATTATTAAATTTTAAAAAAAAAATCTCTTTTTTTTAAACTAGTCCTTTTATTTTTTAAATTTTACAGTATCAACGAAATCACTGAACCAACCGATCTCTACCAAAGAATTAAATTTTGTAGCGTCGGTTAGTACGATAGAAATCTATAACATTAGTTTGGTCCTAAATTTAAAATATGATGGGGTCCAAATTTTGTATATCAATTAAAAAATACGAAATTATTTATATCTTTCTTATTTTTAATTAAAAACTTTAAGAAAATCAAATAATAAACTCAAAATGAGCCGAAAATTTCATCCCAGGTTCCTAAGTGGCCTCAAAGGATTCATTTAAAAAATATTATATATATTTTTAATTTTAAAAAGTTTATTTAAAAAATTTTAACGGACCAAGCTCGTGGTGGGCCGATTGCCATCCCTTTCAAATATTTACGCTTATCACCATTTCGGTCCCCCCTGACAAATCATCATGATTTACTTTTCTTTTGCCATAAGGTAAAAGCAAGTTGGCTTAATATACCGCCTGAGTAGGTGGAGTGGATGGGTATGGGATAAAAGGTATTGTGTGTTTAATTTTTTTACTTACGCTTTTTTAATTAAGCTTGTCGTATAAGGTTTATTTAGTATAGAGTATGTAATTTTTAAGTTATTATATTAATCCAAAGATTTATTCGGTACATATTCAAAAAGTTAGGTAAGTTTTAATTATCAAGTCTCTAAAATAAAGGTCGTATAAGGTTTATTTAATATAGAATATTTGGTTGATATATGCAGGTAATTGTATTAATCTAAAGATTTATCCGGTGCATATTTAAAAAGTAATGTAAGTTTTAGTTGCCAAGTCTCTAAAATAAAGGGTTTATTTATAATCAAGTGAAACTTAAAATGTCAATATTATATGCAATAATTTTTACTTCAATAATTTTCATTTTTAAAAATTATCAATTTATTAATTAATTGGTTAATTTTTATTAATTAATAAATTCTTACAATTTAAAATAAATCAATTAATATTTATTTATTTATTAATTAAACTTCAGATTCTTTGATACATAAAAATAATCTTTTTTAATCCTATTTTAAAATCTTTAATTTTATTCAATCTTTAACGAATTTTATGATGATTTAATATTAATTAAATTTTTTAAAAATAAAAAACATTTTATCGATTCAATTTCCTGTATAGTTTTTAATTTCCTGTATATTCTCTGAAATTTAAAAAATGGGTATATTAATGTTCCTAAGCGTAGGTCATTTTAAAAGATAGATCTTATTTCCCAGTAAAACAATATCATTACAATTAGTTTACATTATACAAGAGAACCACTCCAAGTCCGCTTCTTACGACGAGCCAGCAACAGAAACCATCGCCAAAAATATTTAAAGAACATTGCAGATCAACAACTAAATCCTAGTTACCTAAGCCGCATAAAAATGGTTTCTAAGCCGCAGCATAGCAGGAGACGGTGCCGTTCTGTTGTCCGAGCAATTGGTTTTTGCATTCGTTGTTCATGTCAAGCAAAGAATTCAAGGTTCTCAAACAGGAAATCGGGATCAAAACGCATGTTAGAGAAGTTCAAATCTTCTCCAATTGGCGAGTTGGTGACTGACGTTGGAGCTGAAATCGTCTCCGTGAGGTCGGATTCTGATGTTTGGACCTTGCGGCTTACTCCGAAATTGTGCACATGGCTTCGCGACGGAGAGTAGTAGTCGGAATCTGACGTCGCCGGAGATACAAACGATGTGGAAATGCTATCCAAGAAATTGCTTGTCATTAAGCTTTCCCCGAAAAAGTTGTTTTCTTCATCTTTATTTTCGAGCGAAAATGATGGGAAAATGTAGCCCCTGATGTCTAAATCGTCGGTTTTAACCTCCGACACCTCCTCTGACTGTTGTCGATGTTCTTGACGGTTAACTTTGATGTGTTTCGGTCTTTCGTTTACGAGGGACGGTGGTGGAGTCGTTGGATTGAAGACTGGGAGACAAGTGTGTCTTCCTCTATAGTTGACTTCAAAAACATTGGGGTCCTCGTCCGATCTTTGAACTTGTTTGTTGGCCAAACAACCTTGTGTGTGACGGTGAGTGCATCTATAGTACGCTCTGCAATTGTAACATTCCAAGTCAGACACCATAATATGTCTTTTCCCAAGAAAACAGTTTGGTGTATCGACCTTGATGTTTGAAAAGTCCAAATTGGTATGCTGATCAAGCTTGCGAGGATAAGGTAAAGAAGAGAGTACAAAAGATTTATGATCCTGAGAGCTTCTTTTATCTACAATTCATGATGTTTACTGGGATATGAGGAATAACAGAAGTTCTCACCTTGGATAACTACATCCAAGAATATCCTTCTGTCCATATTTTCTCCAGCTATGACCATCTTCCAATGGCCCTTCAACATCTGACCCTGAACAAACCTTCAAGCGTTCAGTCCATCGTTGCTGTGTCTTCCTGTAACACCCAAATCCAAGAACATTCAATACCAACTCAAACACATTGAAATTAATCACGACTAAGTTTGAGTATCAGAAGCAGCAACAGAAAAGGAAAGAGGGATTACCTTTTCTTGGAACCATCTTTACAAGTTCTGTTACTTCTTGGGCTATTATTGACGCCAGGGTTCTGCGCCTCCATTGAACTTGCATATGGGGTATGATTATCACCAAGAGCATCCCAATTCAGCATTGACAATGATCTATCGTAGCAAGAGAGTATCTTGTCAATTAGGATTTCAGGAGTTTCGAGCGAAGACGCTGCGTTGAGGTTGTTTTGAAGCTGTTTCGCTAGCTCCTTCCCTTGGTTTAGCTCATTGATGAGAGTGTTCTGTTCCCAGTCCACAGCCCTTTTCATTTTAGATGATAATGTGGCAAATCCAACTCAACTACGCAGTGGGGTATTAGGGAAGAGTTTGAAATGTGGGCAAAATCCGTCTTTGTGCATAAGAAGGAAGGTTACAGGACTTATTAGCTGAAACAGCAACTAGGAATGAACTGAAGGATCATTTGCTAAAACAGAGAAAAAGCTCTGAGAAAAGTAAGTAAGATGGCTCGATCCACAGGTTCTTATATATGGACTACATAAAGAGAATCGGGAAATGTAGAACTTAAAGACAAGAGAGATGACGACAAGGGTATTAAAAAAAAAAAACGAAAACGAAAACTTTTCTGATTAAAGAAGCTGTGAGGAAGCTGAGTGACACTTAAAGCGATAAGAGAAGGAGAATAATCTGCTTCGGTTGACCGTTTCAAACCCAAAAAGCACAGTGAAACTCCATCAACAAAAGCGTCATTAAAGCATTCGAATATTCCATGTAAGATTACTCTCTCCTATTCTATCTATATGAATCTTAATTATTTATTTATGTGAAATTTATGTAAAATTTATATAAATAAATAGCTAAAATTTAATAAATAAGATAGGATAAAGTAATCTTGGACAGAAAAATCTGACTCTATTAAAGCAAATATTCAAATATACATTCCTGAGTCAGTCTTAATAACTAGTGATCAGTGCCACCACCAACGCGGAAGGTGGTTTGAATATTCTTAGTAGTATCCTACGACTTTCCACGCCTGGGGCCAATTCAATTCTTGTTCACTCTTGGCAGTCAACAAAACAGAGAGCTAACCAAAAGTTCGATAAGTGACGTCTCACCATGGGTGTCAACTTCTCCCTTCGCTTACGTTTACATACTGCCATCCATGTTTTCATATTTTGTTTCAATCCGCTGCTGACACGTATACGAGCCGAAACATTGTTTCGTTTAAAAATATTTAAAATTTTGCGTTAAACATCTGATTTTTATTTACGTAATTATTTTTATTCGATAAAAATTTAATAGAATATCCTTTTTTAAGAATGTCGTGAGAGCAATCATTTCCCTGGCAGCATCTTTAACAGGTTATTTTTATCTTTTAAGGTATTAAAATAGATTTTTATAAAAAATAAAATAAAACGAAATATGGGTGGGTCGAGATTGAGCTATGAGCACGTGTAATTTCTATTATTGCCCAAGCTCGGCTAGATCTTTCCTTTTTCATGCATATTTTTAAATATCTCGTTAATACCTATGGACAAGAATTGAAAGAAGATCGATGAGTAGTATATGGTCTTGCCTATCCTATCTCTAATTTGTGTACAAAATTTGCGAATGACTCAGTCCAAAAGTACCGTTTCCTGGTTCTATACAGGATATGTGATCTAGTGAATGGTCAGAAAAAACATGCTTGGAAATTGAGTTGCGGATTCCAGAAGATTAGTGTGAATTGGTCAAGTTTGATGGTACCAATAATTGAATATCGGTAGTTCATTAATCATTATCTGTTCTTATCTTAAGTTTTGTAAAACTAAAACGAATCAAAGCATGTGACGAAACTTCAGACTAACTTTTCAGGGCAAAGCTTTCCAGACTATAGCTGATATCTACTTAAATCAAGTGTTAGGTTGGTTCTGATTTGTTGGATACAAGCCATAGCCTGTGTAATCAACGCGTCTTGAGGCATTTAAGCCATGACAATGGTGTTGAAGGTGCGAATTTGACCGGTAAAAGATACGGTTTTGATTGACACAAGAGACATGTTGGATTTTGTGGTGTGAACATTAAAAAGTTGAGATAAGATTTGAGGTATCAGGAAGATTGGAAAGGCTGTGACAGTGTTGTCCTTTGTGTGGAAAACAAAGCATGAATGTTATGCTTCCGAATCAATTTTTATCTGATCCTTACAAAATAGAGAGTCTTATATATTTGGTGTGCATAATTGCTTTACTTGGACATATTACTTTAGATCCTAAACTACTTTGTTTAAAATTGGTTCACCTTTGCACTTTGAACAAATAAGATTATAAAAATTATAATCTTATTAAAATATTATTCAATACATCTGGAAATAGTGTAAAAGTAGTATAAGAGATATTGCCAAAAGTTACATAATTTTTTTAAAAAAAATGTTGAATTTTGTTAATATTTAAAATATATATTTTTAAAATCACTTTAAATTTTGATGAGTCCAAATTGCTAAACACAATCATTGGATAAATTAAGTTAACAACTCAGTTATTATAAAATTAACAAAAAAAGTAATTCTATTAAAATTAAAGTGTTATTAATACTAATATTAAAATATTTAATTTAATATAATATTATATATAATGGAAAGAGAAATATTAAAATTTGGTTCATTCCTTTAAATTCTTTAATTTTATTTTTTTAAATATCAATTAAAAAGGGTAGTCAAATATCAACCCTGCCAAGCCAAAAGGGGGAAGGAAAGGTCACATTTCAACCCTACCAAGAGCAGGAGTAAGCCAAACGCGGAAAAGAAAACTACTTAATTCGATAGGATTCTATTCCTATACAATCTAACACTCGTTGAACAAATCCCACCTTCATAGATCTGATAGATCCATTTTACAAAACCCGTCACGATCAGTGCTGCTATGAAATTCCAACATTTAGTGATGGTGCTTTCAACAATTATGACCCGATGATATAGGGTTAAGCTTCCATGAACCTGCGACGAATGTCATGATCATGTAGCACCTATTCTTGATATGAAGTGTGAACTGGAAATTTGGCTGGTTATTTCGCTTCCTCCTGCTGAAATCGAGCGTCTGGACCCATAGCCGTGAATAAATAGACGTACTGTTTTGGAGCTTTTAGTGGACTCTTCTGCAACCTATCTTAACTCTCATGCAAACATTATAGCCAGCAAAGGACAATATATTATCTTTTTGAAAATAAGTACAATAAATAGATCTCAATTATTATTGTTCATCAACATTATTATAAATAATAAAATATATTATTTAATAATAATTACTCGGTAACTACTTTCTAAATTTATCGACGGTCCCATTCCCAAATTGATTTTCTAAGATTCAAGCTCACGACGTTGGACAAATCCAGGTTGAACCTGGTAGTTCTGATACCACTCAAGAAGTGTAAACTTCTGAAGCGGGGGGTATATTTGAGTAATTGTATCTATTACCTTTTAAGGCCTTATGGAATAGCAAAGTGGTATCAGAGTGTCAGGAATTATTTCACAGGGAACACAGGACCCAAATTCAAAGAAATTTAAAAGCTTTACAAACTATGAAATATATCTCAATTATTATTGTTCATAAACATTATTATAAATAATAAAATATATTATTTAATAATAATTACTCTGTTTAACCATAAAATGATTGTGACAGCTTGGTGGGGATCTTTTGTTAAATGGAATATGCCTTCCTTGCATATATTTCCACTCGTTTTGATTAGATAGACTTCCAATTTCAAAGTCTTCGATTTGCCTCCTTCCAATCCGTATTTGAACGTTCAAAGCACTCGAGAGATGAGACCGTTGAAAAAAAAGGTCGCTGTTAATTATAAATTACTCAAAAGGTATAAAGCTACAAGTCAAAGAGTCACAATCCCAATCGATGTATATCTCCCGAAGGACCTTGACAAACGGTGAACTTCCATCGTGCATTGTAAGTCGTATTAAATGATTCATTTATCAAACACAACTGCCAAACTTAGTGAATTCTAGACATGAAGGTGAATCGGATTTAGACAAAAATAGAGTTAAATGCGATTAAGTTCGGAGAGATTTACACTAAACTCAAGTTTAGTGCAACATATTTTTGGTCAAAACAAAATCAATTTTAGTTTAAATATAGTAATTTCATAAGTTTGAATTAGATTAGATCAAAGAGAAGAAAAAAAATATATCTATAATTACTTGTTTATGTGAGATTAAATTAAAAGGAGTTTAATTTTATTGATAATAAATTTTAATTAATTTCTAATAGTTAAGGAATGTGTTTTTTTTTTATGTTACCACATATTCAAAATTAATTACTTCATTTCTTATATAACTATTTTGTGGTATCAATTTAGCTTTCTAGATAAATCTATAATTTTTTCAATAAAAAGATACATTACTTAATAATAATTTGAATGACTAATGATTCGCAAATAAATTATAAAAAATTATAGTTGAATGACTTTTATAAATAAATGATGAAGAATATACGCAATCATTAAAATACAAAAATATTTTCTTAATAATAAAAACGTAAAATTAGTATCTATTTAATAGTGTGATGAACTTTTTCATATATTTTTACTTTTATTTGAACAATGATACAAGATTTATATGAATTTTCTTTGAAATATTAGTTTATTTTATGGATAGTTCTTTAACCGATTTTATAAATTATATATTCCACAATTCAAAAATTAAAATTTGACCATTTTGTTAATTTTATGAATTACAAGGTATGACATACTAAGAGGTTTTGCTATGAGTGAAAAAGAGATCAAAAAAAGCAAGGTCATCATAATGATGGAGACAATAAAAATACTGTTGCAACAAATTCAAGGCCAAATGATGTGGTGTCCCTAGTTTGTGCTACAAGTGACTATTTTCATGTTAGTGATTTGGATTCTGAGTGGCTAGTTGACACAAGAGCTTTATATCATTGCGTTCCAAAAGTAGAGTACTTCTCAAACTATAAGAGCGTAGAATTTAAGAGCATACAAACTATAAATCAAAGTTCTGCCGGGATTTGTTGCTATGAGTGAATGTTGGACGCTTGTTGATCCTGAAAGGTATACAACACATTCTCGATTTAATGCTAAATTTCTTATTGTTAAAACTAGTTATATCAAGAAGGATTTAAGTATGCTTTTGATGATAGGAAGTGAAAATTGTCCAAGGGAGCAATGATTATTGTTTAAGAAGAGTTGTGTTGTGTATTGTACAAGACACATTTAAAGGTGTGTGGTAGTGGAGAAGCATACACGGTCGAAAAGGAAACTTCTCCAATAATGTGGCATAAATGATTGGGGCACATGAGTGAGAAAGGAATAAAATTGATGGTTGGTAAACCCTTATGCTAGTCAAAAACGCTTTATCCCTTAATCTTTATGATCATTTTTGGTAGAAAAGCAACATAGAATCTCTTTTAAGATAAGTTCTACAAGGAAGATGGAGATATTGGAGTTAGTGCATTCAGATGATTGTGGCTCAATTGAGGAGGAATTACTAAGAGGTAATAAATATTTTGTTACATTTATTGATGAAACTTCAAGAAAGACTTAAGTATATATGTTGAAAATAAAGATTTGAGTATTTGAAACTTTCCAAAAGTTTTATGTCATGGTAGAAATGGAAGCTGAGAGGAAGCTAAAGTGCCTACAAACAAATAAAAGAGGTGAGTATACTTCTAAGGTGTTTAAAGATTGCTGTATATTGCATGGTATTAGACATGATAATAGCAAACAAGGGACTCCACATTATAAAGTGTTGCTAAAAGGATGAACATAACTATTATGGAGAAGGTTCATTGCATACTCAGAAAGTCCATATTGCCAAAAAAAAAAATTAAAGTGAAGCAATCAAAACTGCAGTCTATTTGATCAATCGAACTCCTTCATTTCCATTAAAATTTGAGATTTTCAAGAGAGTATAGGCTAGTAAAGATCCCACAATTCATCATCTGAGAGTTTTTAGCTACAAGATATTTAGACACATACCAAAGGACAGAAGCTTGACTCAAAGGCAATACCTTACATTTTTATCGACTATGGTGGTAACTAGTTTAGCACATACTCTATGACCTAGAGAAGTAAAAAATGATCAGGAGCAGGGATGTGGTATTCTAGGAGCATAAAAGTGGTGTAGATATTCTAAAAGGAGATAAGTCCATAAACAGTAGCTCATCTTATGACATTGTTAACTCTTCTCCAATTTCTCCCATTACTAAGTAGGCTAAAAGTGAAGGAGATGATGTGTATGACCAAATACACATTGATAGTGATAAGGTACAACCTGGTAATGATGAACTACACAAACCACACTTGTACAATGTTGAAGATAAAGTTATTAGGGATAATGAGCAAAGGGAGCAACTAGATCTAATAACTAGTGATATATAGTTTTGAAGGTCGACAAGGGAGAAAAGACCTTCTATTAGAAATCTAAGTGCATAATACCTATTAGTTATTATTGAGGGGGAGCCTAAGAATGTGTAAAAGTAAGAATGTGTAAGTGGTTGCATCTTGTGAAAACAAAGATCTCTGGCTCATAGTTATGAAGGAAAAGATGAATCCATTAAAGACGAATGATATATATGAGCTTGTAAAGTTTCAAAAGGCAAAATGCATTGAGGAATAAGTGGGTGTTCAAGATAAAGAAAGATGATGACAAGCTAATGAAAAATAAGGGAAGGCTAGTGGTGAACAGGTTCAATCAAAAGAATGGCGCATATTTTGGTGAAATCTTCTCACCAATGGTTAAAATGACCTTAATTCAAATAGTATTGGGTTTGAATTCTTGAATCTTGAACTTGAACAATTGGATGTTATAACAACTCTCTTGCATGGAGATTTGGAAGAGAAGATATACATGGAGTAGCCAGAAGGCTTTAAAGCTAAAGGTAAGGAGAATCTGGTTTATAAGCTGAAGAAAAGCTTATATGGGTTAAAATAAACACCAAGACAGTGATATCGAAAGTTTGATTCTTTATGACAGATTATAGTTACAAACGAACTTATGTCGATCCTTTTATGTATTTAAAGTAGTTCAAATGTGAGAACATCATCATTCTTCTTCTATAAATTGATGATATGTTGACTGTTGGTTAAGATATTGAAAAAAACCAAAAAATTAAAGGAGGATTTTTTAAAATCTTTTGATAAGAAAGATTTGAGAATTGCAAAGCATATTTTAGACACATAAATCACTAGGGACGAGAAGAGTAAGACATTGTGGTTATAACAGGAAAGATATATTGAACGGGTGTTGGAAAGGTTCAATGTGAAGCGTGTCAAGCCAGTTAGCACACCACTGACACTTCACTTTAAGTTAAGTAAGTGTGCATGTCCCTCAACATAAAAGGAGAAAGATGGTATGTCTCCTGCTTCATACTCACCTATAGTAAGGTCTTTGATGTATATAATGGTATGTATAAGGTTAAATATTGCATAGATTGTTAAGATAGTAGGCACATACTTGTCAAATATAAGGAAGGTGCATTAGAAATCAGTGAAATGGGTTTTTAAATACTTGAGATGTACATTAAAGTGGAGTTTGTGTTTTGGTTATGATAAGCCATCTTTAGAAGGTTATACGGATATGGATAAGGTTGGAGATCTTGATGGAAGAATATATACTTTAGGTTTTCTGTTCAAGTTTATAAGGGGAGTCATCTTATGACAATATAAGCTATAAAAGTGTGTAGTTTTATTTACGACTAAAGCAAAGTATGTAGTTGTAATAGAAGCTTGTAAGGAGAAGCTCTAGTTGAAAGGTTCCTTTAAAAGTTAAATGTGAAGTAAGAAAACTATGCAGTATTTTATGATAGTCAAAGTGCTATTAACTTGAGTAAAAATATTATTTATCATTCGCGTATAAGGCACATAGATACCATATATCATTGGTTGAGGTTTGTTATTGAGATGTAACAATTGATGATGAAAAAGATTCATCCGAACATGAATAGTGTTGATATATTGACTAAAGTAGTTCACGGAGGCAAGAATAAGCTTTGTTGTAAGCTTATGGGAATGTCTCTCAAGTAGATGTTGAAGCATAATGCGTGTTTCCTATAATTGGGTTAGAGTGGGAGATTGTTAAGTGTCTAACCCTATTTCGAGATTTTGCTATGATCGTAGACGCCTTTATGGTTCTTGGAAATGATGAACAAGTGAAGTCAAGATGGATGGTAGTTGGAACAACCTTTTTTAAATAGACAAGGATGTGTAAGGTACACACGCCCATGTCCTCTACTTACACGACCGTGTATGATGCACACGCTTGTGTCCTCTACTTACTCATTCGTGCGGATCAACTATGTAAATTTCTAGAGCCATGTGAAGAAAAACGTGAAAAGCGAAGACATACATATTTGCGTACACGGGCATATGTGACAACTGTGTAGTTCTTTATAACCGTGTATATCTATGACTGAGACAATGCTAGTAAAGACATAATCAATTACATGACCGTATATATGATTATGTATAGTGCGAAAAAACCTATTTTGTGATATAAAAAGAAAAAAAATATAAGTTTTGCATGTGAGTATGGCAAAAATGTCCAAAAGTGAGAAAAATAGAGAAAGAGCAAGTAATATAGTATTCTCATCCTTGTTTGATTATTTTTGTGATTGGTTTGAGAGTTTGTTGATTGGTCCATCAAGTTTGGTATTAATCCTTATACTTTGAGACTTGTAGTTGTGTGGTGAGATAAAACTTTTTAAATTCTTATTTGAATTTAGTAGATTTACTTGTCGGTTTGACTCAGTGTAAAGTTTTCACGTAAACCTTGATATTTGATTCATTATTAAGTTTCTTATTTTCATACTAATTTGTCAATTAAAATGGAAGAGTATTTTATTGTTAATGTGTTATTGATCTTTGAGAAAGTTTTTTTATTGTCTCCTTACATATATGCATAGTAAAATGAACTAAATATGAATTTTTTATACAAATTGCATCAGTATCGATATAAAATCTTTTTTGCGCGACTTTTCTTATGACAAATAAGGCTGCAACGAAAGGTTTTGATACGTAAGTTAAAGAAACATACGAATACAGACAATATGAAATAAGGTTGCAAAGAAAGGTTTTGACACGTAAGTTAAAGAAAAATACGAATACAAAGAATATGACAATCATATTCTAGATATGAAAAGCAGCTCTAGAAATATGTTATAATTTATAATATTGATCATACGACTTTAGAAATGGTGCACCAACGAATACCAAGTCAATCCATACTTCAAAGATTGTGTTAATTTACTCCAGTATGTTACCTTTTAAAAGCAAAAGATTTCCGGTTACTATCAAGTATGAATAGTAGAAATATACAGATTTCCACACAAATGTCCTTGTCACAGGGAACTCGTTCCCGAATGCAAACCAAAACTTCATGCTTTTGAATGGACATGAACCTTTGCCACTCTCTCTCTCTCTTTTTCCCCCCTGTTTACTTCGTCGATTATGTAATGGCCATTAAATGACAAAGGTCCATGTTTTGGATGGATTAGGACATGGATCAACAAAGTCGCAAAGATTGTTTTTGTGTGTCATTCAAAGTAAAAAATATTTGTTTTAATTGATTAGAAAAATTTTAGTAATAATTTCTTAATTTAGAATTGAATAAAGTTCAGGGGTCTTAGTGCTTGTTTGGTTGAGTTTTTGGAGAGTGAATAAATACTTTTTTTTCACGTAAAATTTTTTTTAAGAAAAATAAGTATTTGGTTGTAAAATAAAAAGTTACTCTTTTAATAGATACAGCTTTTTTGGTAGCCAAAATACAGTTTTTTAAGAAATTCAAATTTGAAGCTTCTCAAAAAATTATTTTTTCAGGTAGATTTTTTAGATCAATTAATGAGACTTATTTTTTAGTCTCTTTTATCCTTATGTTTTACACGTAATTTTGACAATAACAACAAATTCATATTCACGTTTATTTTGAGATTTATATAATATTATTTGACTCTTTATATGTTTTAATATTTATTTTTGATATTAGTTTTACTTATGTTATAATCCATATAAAAGATTTGGTTAGATATATTTTTATTTATGTTTCATATAGTTTAAAATTATATAATAATTAATATATTGTGCTTTGCATATTGTTTAATATGCTTTAAATAATATTTATATACATAAATAATTTTATTACAAAATGAAATATAATTAAAATTAATAAAAATATTTTTTATTTTTATGTTACCAAATAGTTTACTGTATGAAGTTTTTTTAAAAAAATGTTTTTTAATTGACAATCAAACAAACTAACTTCTTAAAAAAACTCTTCTAAAAAAAACTCAACTATCAAAAGTTTTACTTACTGTTTTTTAATTGACAATCAAACAAACTAATTTCTTAAAAAAGCTCTTCTAAAAAAAACTCAACTAACAAAAGTTTTACTGATATAAGCTCATCCAAACAGACACGTAATATTGAAGAAATTTCTAAATCTAGGATTAATGAAAAATGAAATAAAAATAAAAGTTCAGCCACATAATTTGGAAAACAAATTACAGAATCGTGTCGTGCGGGGTCATTTAAACTTACGCGTAGGGGAGGTTGCGTGTTAATGCTGTGGGGTATTCAGAACCGTCCAGTTTGACAAATACAACGTTTCAATATACATCATGACAATTGAACTATTCAAGTTTCAACGTCCAACGGAGGAATGAACTCTATCTCATAGCTAACATCAAGTTAAAGCAGGAACCCTAAAATCATCACTAAACTGATCTTCTAATTGATGTGTGAGAAGAGACAGATCCAAAACTCAAAAATTAAAATTAAATTGAGGGTATACTTGATATTTACGTTATTTAATATTTTTATTTCAATTTTATAATTTAAAATTATTATTTATTTGTACAGTATTTTTGTTATATTATATTATTTTTTAATAAAATGAAATAATATTTAATTTCTAATATTTAATATGATGTCAATCAAAATTTTGAATAGAACGAAAAAATTTAATGTGAAAAATAAAGTTATGAGATAATAAAACAATGTTAGAATGTATTAAAATTTGTATATATAAGTAACAGAATAAAGTGTAATTAACTCTTAAATTAATTATAGAGTTAACTAAAAATTTTATTTATATATGTTTTATTTAGTGGTTATATTATTATCAATAACTAAAAGTGTGACTATATATTGATATTAATAAAAAATAAATTTATGTTTAAAATAAAAATAAAAATAAAATAAATAATATATTAAATGATTGTTAATTTCCAATAATTAGCATTATATGGTCCTAACCTTACTAGATAGTTTGGATCTTCTATTCCAATAACTCTGCTTCAACCTTGTTCCGCCACAATACGGCGTCGTTTTAATAAAACCTATTGGTACATAACATGATTGGGTTTTATTAAAACGACATATTATTGTGGATGAATAGGTTGGAGCAGAGGAACCACTTCCCTTAGTAGAAGAGATAAGATGAGGAATGTAACAATAATAAACAAATTAAAGATGACTAATATTCATGAAAAATTAAGAGAGACAATATTTAGTTGGTTTAGACATATTAAGAGGAGATACTCTAACACCTCAGTAAGAAGTTGCAAGAAGATTGTATTTGGAAACTATAAATGGAGAAAAGTAAGGTCTAAGAAGAATTGAGAGAAGTGATCAAGAATAATATAACTATATTAGAACTTACCAAGAACATTACTCTTAACAAAAAACTCTAACGTACTAGAATAAAGGTAAAGAAGCTCACATAGAGAAGCCATTTTCTTTCTCATTGGTCTTTTAAACATTTTTCTTCATGGCTTATATCTTATATTTAGTCTAAGCATTTAATCTAAAAATTTTCTTATTTATCCTAAATATTTTCTTGTAATGACTTATTTGCTTTATTTATCGGGTTAATTACTTTAAAAAGTCCAAACTTTTTTTAATTTTGCAATTATAACCTAAACTTTAAAAAGTAACAATAAAATGCTCAAATTTTTTAATTTTTTAATTCTAGCCTGACGTTAGTCTCATCGTTATCTGTGCTGACATGACACAACTACTTGTCAACGCCCTTCCCTAATTAGACACCTCAGCTAGTTTAGGTGAAGATTGTCATATTAGCAAAACGACATCGTTTAGCTTTGATAGTAAAACGAAGTCACTTCAACTAAAATCAGAGGAAAAATTTTCTGCCTCTCTTCTTTGTCTCTTCTCTGTCGCGCAACACTAAAAACTCTATAACCTAAAATCCCCCAAAGTTGGTGTTTCTTCTATCGTGCGTTGGTGCTTCTTTTATCGTGCATTGGTTTCTTCGTCAAGTAAAAACTGAAGAAGCAGTCGCTGGAATTCCTATGACACCGACTAGGGTATGATTGGTCCTCTCTCTCTCTATTCTTCTTTCTATTTTAACTAGAGTAACTGAATGCATGATGGTCGACTTGCATTTCATCTTGTCCACAAATGACTTGTGTTTCAAGAAAATTGAATTTGTATTGTGCTAGGTTTCGGAAGCACAAATCCAATTTGTTGTAATAGGGTTCAAATTGAATTAGGGTTCAAATTGAATTTGTGCTTCCAAAAAATTGACTTGTATTGTGCTAGGGTACTAGGATTTTAAATTGGATTGTGGTGGGGTACGATTTGTTTATTATTGAAAAGGAGGAGTGACTTGTATGTGTACATAGCAAATTGAACAAAAAAAAACGTTAAATACTCATATGCTTGGTTTTTAGTATGAAATATAAGTCGAATAAAAAAATCAGCTACATTGAATGCATAATGGTCGATTCATACTTTGTTTTTTGTTATATGCAGAGTATATACATCTTGTAATTACCGAAAAATATGACATTACATAGTCCGTAGCCTAAATATTCAATCATGTGATACTTCATCTTGATTTGTTAGGAAGAAGCTTCCTCTATTTCATTTTGTAAATGCAATGGCAGTTTAGCTAAAATGTTAATATTATGGATATTATGCTAACATTTTGGGTTAGGTGAATTTGTGAAAAGAAATCATAGCAGTGTTGCATTTAAGGTAGGAATTAAATATCTGTATGATGATATTGTAACAGGATATGTAGCTTTCATTGGGCATGCACCTGGTATATATTTTACATGGGAAGAGTGTCAAGGTGTTGTTAATGGATTCAAGGGTGCTATTTATTGTTCTTTTGATAATGTAGCAGAAGTTATAAGGATATATCCTCAATTTTGTGAATAGAAAGCATTATCTTTAGCAGTAAAATAACTATAATATATTGAAGAAATGTAATTAGTAATTTAATTTGTTAGTTAGTTTTTTGTATTTGGGCTTTTATGTATATAGTCCAACTGTTTTGTACATAATAATGTAGAAGTTGTATGTGAATGTTTCTCTTATTGATTTTGAAACTATATTTTAGAATTTAAAACAACATACAAGACTACACTTTGAAAAGTATTCATTCAAAGCAATAAATTTAACAAAAGATATTTCTTCCTAAGTTATGATAAAAAAGTAAATTTTATTAAAGATAACATATTGTTTATTTAGTTTTCTATATAAATTATTTTATAAATAAGGAAGTTCTTTGTCTTTTTAGCTATCTATACAAACAGTTATTTATACAATTGTTCTTAACAAAAATTAGGATTAGCTTCACATGAAACAATTTCATAAAGAAAAATTTTGCTCTCATAATAAATTTAATTCAACAATTTTAAGGTTGAAAATATATTTTATCCCCAAAATATATTATTTCACTTAAAATTCCCATAAAATAAAAATATAAAAATTAAATTAACTTTTCAAGCTTCAAAATTTTGAAAGGATTCTTAACAAACAAAAAATATAAATTCTTATTTATTGAAATGAATATATGAAATATAATTCACAAATAACATATTAATATAAAAGTAAAAATAAAAGTAAAATAATTTGTTTATTATTAGATTAAAGCTCATCATGTTGAATAAAAAATCAGAAGAAAAGAGATGAGAGTTGACAACATGCATACTTTCGTGGTAGAAACTAAGGGAAGAAGTAAAAACATACCTTCAAAAGGTGTGGCAAGTCTAAGAAGCGATCGAATTCTAGAGTTGACAAAAATATGAAGACATGCCATTGATTGAGCCAAGTTTATCTTGTTAATTGGCTACACTTTCATCACTGTTTATGCACTCGTTGACTCCTAATTGATCACTTCTGTGCTTAAATTGGTTCCTCATAGCGAGCTCTTGTAATTTGCAATTTGTCAATAAATTGTCACAATTTGATATTAATTTCTTTGTAATTTTATGAGGACAATTGATACTGTAAAATGCTATTTTATATTGCAGGAACAAAGGAGTCAACTCATCAGAAGTCAACAGGACGTGAGGCACTATTCATACGTCGCGACGAAG
>JANVCQ010000004.1:3769253-3786220 GCA_025531925.1 Erythroxylum plowmanianum
TTCAATGACCAAACCCCCATTTTATCAACTTCAATTGCAATTTTTGGTAATTAGGCTAGCTTAGACCTTTTTCACTTAGTTCCAGTTAAGTGAGACGACCCGAGGTTGCATCCTGTATTGCGATCTTGGAATTTATTGTTTTTGACCGGTTTCCAAGGATCAATCTTTAGGTTGAATCGACAGAGCCGCGATCAGCCATTATTAGGATAAACCAAGACACATTAGAGGTTCTGCTATAAATGAAAGAGGGATCAAAAAAAGCAAGTTCATCAAAATGATGGTGATGATAAGAGCATTATTACAACTGCTTCAAGCACGGATGATAAGGTATCCTTAGTTTATGCAACTAGTGAATGCTTCATTGTCATCAATGTTGGTTCAGAATGACTGATCGACATGAGAAGATCTTATCAATGTGTTCCAAAGAAGGAGTAGTTCTCAAATTACAAGAGCGGAGATTTTGGGAGTGTCAAGACGGGAAACTAAAATTCTGCCAAGATAGTTGGAGTAGGTGATATCTAAGTTCAGACAAACATCGAATGCTTACTAATCTTGCGACATGCGTGACACATCCCTGATTTAAGATTGAATATGTTATCGACGAATGTGATAGATCAAGAAGTGTTTGAACACACTTTTGGGGATAGGAAATGAAAACCATCCCAAGATGCAATGATGGTAGCCTAAGGAGAGTTATGTTGCTCAATGTATAAGACACATTTAAAGGTGTGCAATGGTGGAGAACCATACATAGCTGAAGATGAATCTTCACCAAATATGTGGAATCGATGATTGGGACATATGAGTAAGAAGGGACTGTTTGTGGTCCTATTGAGGAGTTACTAGGAAGTAACATATATTTTGTTACATTTATTGATGATGCTTCGAGGAAGGCTTGAGTGTACATGTTGAATTCTAAGAGTAAAGTGTTTGAAACTTTTAAGAAATTTCATGTGATAGTAAAAAGGGAAGTTGAGAGGAAGCTCAAGTGCCTGCAAATTGATAATGGAGGGGAGTATACTTCTAAAGTGTTTGAAGAATGCTATACATCGTATGGAATTAGACATGAAAAAATCAAACAAGGGACTTAACAACATAATGTGATTGTTGAGCGGATAAACACAACCATTGTAGAGAAGGTTTGTTATATGTTGAGGATGTTTATGTTGCCAAATACAATTTGAGGAGAAGTAGTTCGAACTGCAATCTACCTAACTAGTCGAACTCCCTCGGTTCCATTAGATTTTGAGATTCTCGAGAGAACGTGGATTGGCAAGGATCATAAATATCATCACTTAAAGGTTTTGGGCAACAAAGTATTTAGACAAGTACCCAAGGATTAAAGAAAGAAGCTTGACTCAAAGTCGATACCTTGCATCTTTATTGGATGTAGTAATGGAGTTTAGTTTCAAACTTTATGACCTAACTTCTTTATGTTGATGATATGTTGATTGTAGGTCAAGACATTGATAAAATTAGTAAGTTAAAGGAGGACTTGTCCAAATCTTTTGATATGAAAGTTTGGGACTTGCAAAACAAAGTTTGATCATAGAGATAACTCAGGATAGGAAGAACAAAAGATTGTGGTTATCTTAGAAGAGATATATTGAACGAGTGCTAGAAAGGTTCAATATGAAGCATGTCAAGCTAGTTAGCACGCCATTGGCATCACACTTCAAGCTGTGTAAGCGTGCATATCCCTTAACAAAAAAAGCGAAATATGAAATGTCCTCTATTCCATACTCATTTGCAATGGAGTCTTTGTTGTATGTAATAGTGTGCACAAGGCCCTATATTGCTCAAGCTATTGGGATGATAAGTAGATTTTTGTCGAATATAGGGAAGGTTCACTGGGAAGTAGTGAAATGGATCCTGATATACTTAAGAGGCATATCGAAGTGGAGTTTGTGCTTGGTAATGGTGAGTCAACTCTAGAATGTTTTACAGATGCAAATATTGTTAATGGAAGAAAATCTACTTTAGGTTTTCTATTTAAGTTTACAAGATGAGCCATCTCATAGCAATCCAAGCTATAAAAGTGATTGGCTTTATCTACGATTGAAGTAGAATATGTAGCTGCAATGGAAGCGTGTAAGGAGATGTTCTAATAGAAAAGGTTTCTTAGTTGATTTATTTGTCGGTTTGTCCTGTAGCGATTTCCTCTACACTAGAAAGTTTTTCATGTTAAAACTTGGTGTTTCTTTCATCGTTTAGTTTCTCCTCATATTTTTCTACTATTGCAAGTTGAAGAGTTCTTTTTTGTCGTTAATCTTTGGTTGATATTTTAGAGAGCTGCGTATTTGTCTCCTAACAAGTTTGAGCTGGACGCTTTATAAACTCAAACTAGAATTTTATAATTTTGAATTCAATTTTTAAATTTAAAATTAATTTATGAACTAATTTTAAAATTCAAATTCTATAATTTTTTAATTTAATTCAATAAACTAAATAAATAAGATCAGTTTGTACATGTGTAATCCACAAAGAGGTTCTCGACCATTGAATGGCAGTAAATATAATGAAAAATAATGCAATTAATGTCGATAAATATTGTATTTATCACTAATGATTATAAACAAATATAGCGAAAATGTGAGTTAAAGTTAATATTTTAGGCCCTAAAAGGTAGCTTAATTGGTTAGGCTATGTTTGGTTGAGCGTAAGTGTTTTAATAGAATGAAATGGTTTATAATGAAATGGAATGGAAATGAATGTAATATTAGAAATTGTTGTGAGCAAAGGATGAAAAAGTTTATAATGTAATATAGTGAAATGTTGTTTGGACGAAGGGTTTATGATATAATATAGTGTAAAGTTGTTTATCATTTTACATTCCATCTTAAACCACTTAAATTGAAGGATTTTTATTTTTACTGTTTAAGATATAATGGGATATAATATGAAACTCTCCTCCTCTATTCTATTATATTTCATTTTATTATAAACTCTCCTCTCAAACGATAAAATAATATTACATTTCATTCCATTTAATTAACAAACCTTCAATCAAAGATAACCTTAAAGTAGAGTCTAGAAATACTACGAATCTTTTAAGACCTTACACAAAATAGTAAAATATATATCATTAAACAATTTTTGAACATAATATAATTATAAATTATTGAATACATTAAAATTTTAATGTTATCATAATACTGAAAATTAAAAAGTTTATCTTTTAGGTATTTTTTAAAATCGTTTATTTATCAAATAATTTATTTGCTACATATAATTTATAAATAAATTAATTTTAACAAATTCTTATGATTTAACACTTATCATCACCTTTCTATATTATCATATAACTCATTCTTGAATATTTTATCTATTTTAATATTATAATTTTTCTTTTAGAATTACGCATAGATGAAATTTTAATAAAATTATATAATAACCAAATAATATCCTTTATAAATTATAAATTTGCATCAAAAGAATTAATGGAAATTATAATGGTGATCTTTTGGCGGGAGTTCCAAATCAGCCCGCGCGGTGCTTTTCATTGTTAGAAGTAAAGGCTAGCATCAGTTTTGCAGTAAAGTTCACATCCCATGATCTGAAAATCATTGGTAATCATATCTTCATAAAGGCCATTTGTGAGTTGTGACCGTACTGATCTCATGTCTCACACGATTCCTGAATGATTAATAATGGGATTTGGCAACTCACTGAAAATTATCAGATTTTAGTGAATTTGCAGGAAGAGAAGAGACCTCGCAACCATTTCCAAGTTCCATGTCCAAAGAAACGTCAGAAACATACTCATGAAAGTTTTACAAAGATGAGGAAGCACAATAGGATTGAAAAGAAAAAGTTTCAGAGAAGGAAAAAGGAGGGGGGGGGGGGCAAAGGAATAGTGAACTGAATCTTCCTGACAAACTAACAGAAACTCCAGGAGATTAGGAACTAGCTTTTTTGTTGAGCTCTTTCCTGCGATTAGCAAACAATTCGCCGTGTCTCATTAACCAATATCTCTCTATTTCTTCAGCTTTGCGACCTGGTATTCGACCCGCGATCAAAGCCCACCTGTAAGTCAGTTCCTGTTTTATTCATCTATGAACAAAGATATATTCCAACTTCTTGTTCTACAGACTTGTGTCAGGAGTAAAAAGCAGAAATGAACGACCTGTGTACCATATTCAGGGGAACTTTCAGACATTGTGAAAATTTACTACCAACCAACTAAAAATTTCAACTAGTGGGAGGTCGGCTCAGTTTCTTAACATACTGGGATTGAATTAATCATGGGAATACTTGAGCTGAAGGTAAGCAAGTTGATATAACTCCATAGCTAAACTATACCCATTTTGAGTTTTGTTCTTCTGAATTCAGGTCAACAGGTTACAGAGTGAAAGCCACTTCAACAAAACAAGGGAGACCGCCCATGTGCACTGTTTGACATTACCCTTTTCTATAAAGAAAAGGAAAACATTTTTGGCTTATAGCCTGTACACATTAATTAATGAGTTCGAAAAGTAATGTGGATTTGGCATGTTTCGGTTGTATTTTTGTGCATCATTACTACTGGTACCACAGACCTAACAAATGAGCTACTGTTCTGGTTTGGTCCTAGAATAAGTTGATTTTTCTGGCTAGTAATAGGAAGACCTGAAGTAAATAAGGACATGGTAGTGATACCACAGACCTAACAAATGAGCTATTGTTCTGGTTTGGTACTAGAATAAGTTGATTATTCTGGCTGGTAATAGGAAGACCTGAAGTAAATAATGACATGGTAGTGATAACTGATACGACAGACCTAACACGAGCTATCGTTCTGTCTACCAAAACATTTTGTCACAGGCATGTGAGTTGGTTGAAGAAAATGTTTCCTTTTCCTGTAAGGACAAGAACAAGTAAAGTGAAGAGCATAATGAGTTTCTCATCCGTTACCGTTCTCCAACGAGCTTATGCATTCTATGAATGAGATCCTCTTCTTGTTCTGTCATTTTAATGAACTCCCATTCAATACTGCTAACCTCTGTCCAGGACAAGAGACAAGAAGAAGAAAGAGATCTTTAATCAGAAGCAAATTAAAGGACCCACTTATGGAAATTTTATGAGAGCTAGAGTACGGAGGGAAGATCCATACCAAAAATGGACGACAGCAACAAAAAAGACAAAAGATGATCCCAGACAAGAGCATAGCATAAAGAAAGCAAAACCCACTGAGGATTCAGCAGGATGAACAGGAAACCACAAAAGGAAAGTTGGCGGGAAAATGGAAAGGAAGTAAGGGAAAGAGACTAAAAACAGAGCAAAAGAGATTAGAGTTAAAGCAACCCACCTTCAGAGGAACAGTTCGAGGTCTTGGCTTGCTTCCGGCGACGTCTATCCATATAGTCGCTTGTAAAATTAAAAGTCGTTCAGGTACTGCAATAATGAAGTGAAGGGAGGGAAAGCAGAGGATATAGAAACAGAGGGAAACAACAGGAGGAAGATTTGTTGTGAGCTTCTGAATTGATGATAGGTTTGAGAATTAATAGTTTTGCAATAACAGAGGGTTTTGGATTGCGAATTAGTGGGCTTTAATGGGTTTTCTTAGGGGCAGGGCATAGGGAGATGAGCTCGAAGCCTCCCCTTGGGAACCAAAGCAACGAACGACAGGTCCTACCAAACATACAAATTAAAATCGGTTGACTTGTAGTTGTCTCTCTTAGGTCTTAACTCGCAAGTCGCAACGTACAAAGGTCAAACTTCAAAGCGCAGCTCATTCAAACTTACTGGAAAGACACAATTATCCTCCCGATAAAGAATGGGTCATGTGTGATGGGTAAACTAATACCTGGTGCTGCATTTGGATCTTCGCCGTCTGACTTAAATGCTACAAGTCCTGGGTTGGTGCCTGTTGTTGTTTCTTAAATGTGTTGACGAGGATAACAAAAATTTGAGAGACATAGATCAAACAAACAAAATAACAACCGCATGTTGCAGGTGATTTAATAAGGAGTTTTTTTTGGCTTAAGTGAGATTACGGGTTTAAATCACCCTCATATATGCAGTCGTTTAAAATCTGAAATCAGAACTTTACCTCTTGCAAGGGAGTTATTTGACTTGAGCGGATATTAGTCTGGGTGTGAATGACTTAAAGACAAGATTTTGAAACCTGAACCGGACGTCGAACCGAAAGCTTTACTGATCACTGATTCGATCGGTTTGACCGGTTCAACCATCGGTCAAATCAGTGTGATGTCATAATTATGTAATAATTATATTTAATTATATATAATATTAGTAATATTAAAAAAATAGAAAAATGTACCAAATAATATAAATAAATATAAATAAAAAATTCATTTGACTGGTTCAAATAATATAAATAAAAAACATGATGCGTTTTAGAAAGAAAAAAAGCAAAAAAATTAAAAAAATTTTATTGAACCAGTGGCCAATCGGTTCGACCAGTCCCGATTTAACCGGTCAATTGACTAGTTCTCACCGATTCGCACTGATTCAATTAGAAATTGGTTTTTAGAAGTCACCCGGATCGGATAGCCGACCAATCACCAGTTAAACTGACAAGTCCAGTTCGGGTTTTAAAATACTGCTTAAAGGTATCTTCCTATAATTAGAATCATCCTAAGACACCTCATGAACAACAAAAAGAAAACAAACAAGATAAACAAAACAAACAGTTTATCATTAAAAGTTTTGTTGACATGCATTTTTTCATAGCAAGCAGTCTAATTATTAATATCAATTAAATTAATATTTTTATAATTTGTTTAGGTTAGTTTAATTAGTAAGTGAGTCTCAACACTAATGATTGTAAGTTTGAATATTATAAATAGAAGTTGATCCATATCAACTTTATACTCTCTATTTTAGAATTTATTATGATTTAATTGTTGTTTGACTTGAACAGATTGTCGGGGATATAGACACATAAAAGAATAAATTAAGGTGGTGCATCTTAATAAACAAAGTGATTAAATCAAGTTCCACGCATGGTGCTCTGCTTTTTACAGATACCCCTACTAAATCCAGGGTTACATAAAGAATGTCGAGCAAACCTACCGGTACTTTACATATATTCTTAGCAAGTGCGCCCCACCTTTGTGGAACGACGATGTCTTTAGCTGTACTTTCATGCTACTGTTTTTCCTTTTTAATATATACATATGAACATATTCATACAAGGTTTATGTCTTATAACTGGAAATGGCAGAGTTTGTTTTGTTATCTTCTTACTATAATTCTGAGATATTAATGTTGCTGTCAACAACTTAATATAATTACTAGCATGCTAATTTATTTTAGTTATTAAAACTGTAAGATTAATAATATGGTAATTTATTTTAGTATTTAAAACGAATATCTCATAGTCGAATGTGTTAGTTGGTGTACTTGACAACCATAACTATGTCGGCAAAATAGAAAGGAAGGGTTGGTGGGAAGGAGCTCGGGAAGATGGGAACTGAGACGCCAGTTTTGGAGCATGTACAAAGAAGAGTTTCGACTTAGATTAGTGGAAGATTAGAAGTGTTTCCTTAGGTATTAGGTTCTATTTTATACTCCATTCTACTCAAAGTAAAAGTCGTTTTAGAGAGATACATACTTATTAAGAAAGCCAGTGAAATGTTTGATATACCCTTATTAATTGTATGTTGAATTGTCTTAAAAATATAATCTGTATAATTAGGATGTGAGAGAAATTAAAGGGTAATTTTGAAAATAAAATTATAAATATGCATGAAAAATCATAAACGACACTTATTTTGAATAATTAAAATTCCTCTAAATTGATTTTTATTTTAAACAGGAAGAAGAAATATTTAAACGACGCTAGAGATGTTCACATATATTTCGCCTCATAATGAAAGAGGGACTTTTTCTATAAAAACAAAATGGGTCCCTTTTTTTTTAGATGAAGAGAATGCGCCACTGATTTGATACTGAATTGTCGGGCACTTAACTGTTCGGTGAGGTAGATGATTGAATAACATGCCAAATTGTCAATGTGCTGACTGATGTACAAGGTATGCATAAAATCACAAAAAAAAAAACTTGATTAATGCTCGATTTAAATAACTAATAATATAATTTTACATGAAATAAATGCATGCTTATCGCATAAAATGAGTTTTGTAAAAATTAAAGAAGAAAAGAAGTTTTCTGTATTTCACGCGTATAATTCAATGTAAAGAGAGTATTATGTAGAATTTTCTAACGAAATATTCATAATTTTATGCTATACAACCATATTATATCAAAGATAAAATCAAGAATAACTAAAAGATCGTTATCATATCGTAGAAAAATCTTATAAGGATAAGATAAGATAAGATTATATCTTATCTTATTGTTATTATTGTTAACACCCTCCTCAAACTCAAAATTTTATACCTGATGAGAGGTTGAGTTAAAAACTAGATTTGTAAAGCACCGACATGGATGAGAATTTGTGAAGATGTCAACAATTTGAGACTATGAGAAAAAGTTTTATAGTCCTTTGGAGAATATGGCGTTGAATAAGATGACAATCAATCTCTATATGTTTAGTCCTTTCATTAAAGCCATCATAATGAGCAATTTGCATAGAACTATTGTTATCATAATAGAGAGAAATTGTGGACGAGAAAATTACACCCATATCTTCAAGTAGCCATCATAGCCAAAGAAGTTCAGAGGTAGTATTAGTAAAAGCTCTATATTTGACTTCTGTACTGAATCGAGAGATAATTGTTTGTTTCTTGTTGCATTAAGAAATGAAAGATGATCCTAGAAAGAAACAGTAACCAGTGGCGAATCAACAGTCCATTGTGTCCCTAACCTAATTAGCATCAGAATAAGCTTGTAGCTCTAATAAGGAAGAGTAGTGAAAAAGAAGACCACGAAACAAAGTGCCTTAGACATACCTCAATATGTGAAGAATATAAGAGAAGTGAATTGTTTGAGGTGCAAACATTAATTGACTCACAATGTGAACAACATGAGCAGTATCTAAATGAAAGAGAGTAAGGTAGATAAGATCACCAACTAATTGGTGGTAAAGCCTACCATCACTAAGGAGACTCCCATCAACAGCAGAAAGGTGTTCATTGGAGTCTAGTGAATTACTAGCTGTCTTAGCATCAATAATGTTAGCTCGAGAGAAAAGATCAGTAGCATACTTTGCTTGTGACAGATACTATTCAGATTCATATGAGGATGCCTTAATGCCCAAAAAAACAACTTAAATTACCCAAGTCTTTCATCTTAAATTGTTGATGGAGAAAGGAATTAAAGGCAGAGGTACCCCATATGTCATCACCAGTTATTATCATGTCATCTACATAGAGAAGGAGAAGAGTGTAGCCATAATATGTTTTACGAAGAAACAAGGCATGATCATAAAAGCTGGACTTAAAATCAAGTTGTCCAATGGTGGAAGTAAATTTTACAAACCAAGCTCAAGGAGCTTATTTTTATTCATACAAAGCTTTTGCGAAAATGATAAACCTTATTGGGAGGATGATCATATCACGGAGGAGGTTTCATGTATATAGTGATACAGGTCGACCCGACCCTTGCATCCTTAGGCCAAGGCTCGGCCTGAGCCCAGGCCCCCTGGCCTAGGTATAAAATAATTATTTAAAAAAAAAGGTAAAACAATGTTATTTTGCCTTTATCTGTCGGGCAATCAGGCAAGGCTAAGAAAATCTGATTAGAGGCTTGGCTGGAGGCCCGATTAACCAGGGCTTGGCCTATTGACTTTGGGTCAACCTGAGCCCTTCTACCATCCTTACATGTATACTTCTTTTGAGAGATATCTATTAAGAAAGACATTATTGACATCCATTTGGAGTAACTATCATCTTTTGCTAGCAGCAACAACAATGAGACTACATATTGAGGTCAGTTTAGCAACAAGGGCAAAAGTCTCCTTATAATTAATTCCATATTCTTGAGTGAATCTTTTAACAAGAAGATGAGCTTTGTATCTTTCTATTGATCCATCTACTTAAGTCTTAATTTTATAGACCTATTTATAGCCAATAACATATTTGTCTGGAGATAAGTCAACCAAGTCCTAAGTATCAATGTTATAGAGAGCTTGTAATTCTTCCTCCATTGCTTGCTGCCATAAAGGGTTAGTGCGAGATGTATATAGAGAAACATTAGTGAAATAAATATGGAAGTCTTTAATATGAACAAAGGATGAAGTTGTTGAGACTCGATAAATTATGATGAACAAGTAAATGAGGAAGAGTTATATGATGAAGGTAAAGGAATTTTATCCAGGGAAGATACAATGACACCATTCGCTTATTCTATTGAATTGTTAGAGTTATAAAAAGGACTTACAAAAGAAATATTAGGAAACAAAGATATGGTATGATAAAAAATTGTTGTAGGGTATGACTCAAAATTTTGAGAGTGTGGAAAGCATTTTATATGCCCAAAAGGTTACATGTCGAGAGATTCGAAGTCTTTGTGATAAAGGATTTCAAAATCTATATATATCCAGAGATGCAAAGTCTTTGTGATAGAGGATCTCAACATCTATTTACATGTTGAGAGATTCGAAGTCTTTGTGATAGAGGATCTCAAATTCTATATCCTTTATGTTTTATATCATACAATAGAGGATCTCAAATTCTATATCCTTTATGTTTTATATCATACCTAAGAAAATAGCATAAACATGTTTTAGTTCTAGTTTGGTGTGCTCATGAATTTGTAAAAGAGCAAAACATGCACATTTGAAAACTTTAAGAGAATGGTAATCGGAAGCATGACTAAATAAGAGCTTATAGAGAGAGATAACCTACGATAGGAGAAGGAATATGATTGATAGTATAGACAATAAGAGCTGCTTCACTCCAAAAGGTTTCAGGACAAAAAGAGCATACAAAAAGGGCTCAAACAATGTGAAGAATATGTGTGTTTGCATTTGACCTAACCATTTTGTCGATATGTGTTTGGGCTGAATCTTTGAATGATGGTCCCTTGCTAAGCAAGAAAGTTGGTGAAGTTTTTATCTTTGTATTCCATGACATTACTAATTTGAAATATTTTAATCTTGCAAGAAAATTGAGTTTGGATTATGTTGGCAAAGTGAGATTGAATAGAGAATATTTTAGATCTATGTCACATTAGATATATCCATATATAGCGAAAAAAATCATCAACAAAGATAACATAATATCTCAGACCACTCGTAGTTTCATAAGGTGCATGGCCCCAAATATTAAACTGAATTAAATGAAAGATGCTAAAGAAACATTAAAAGAAAAAAGTAATGTGTGACTTTTAGATAATTGACAAGAGGTAATCAAAATGTTCAGTCTTAAAACACTAGAGATTAAAGATCCTAATTTAGAAGTAAAAGGATGACCCAGCTGAGAGTGTCATGCATAAGAAGTAACAACACTAGTAACAAACTTGAAGGGAAGGTTTAATGAAGTAAGCTCAAAATAGTCGTCCAACCTGACGCTCGTTCCCAAGGATCTCACCCATCTATGGATCCTACACAATGCAACCATGACTTGAAAAGGACAAGTTAATACCAAGTTCATATAATTGTCCAATAAAAATAAGATTCAAAGAAAGTTTGGGAACAACAAAGGCTTCAAGTAAGAATAATTTAGATGCATGGACAATACCTATATGTTATACTTGCATAGTAAAGTTATTAGCAACATAAACAATATGTGGAACAGATGGTGTTGTTAGCGATTCAGGAATAGAGGAGTCAGAGGTCACACAATTACAACAAGTAGAATCAAGATAACATAAGGTTGAAGTAGCTGATGTGACAGATAGGGCAGAGGTTGATACAATACCAGAGTCTGGTTGGAGCTGTTGAAGCAGGGAGTGAAGATCCTCTAAGGAGTATTTAAGAGAAGTGCTCTCTGTTGGACCCTCTGTGGTGGCAACACTAGTGGCAGCAGGCTAAGAGAATTTAGAGGAGTTACCATATCCAGAGTTTTGTTTGGTTCGTTTCCTATATTCTGAGATGTGATGCCTAAATCTTTTGCAATAGCTATAAGATCCTTATGTAATTTTTCACCCGAGTTATAAGAAGTTTCTTGAGAAAAGGTATGAATTGCAAGAATAACATCAGCAGATGAGACAGACTTTTCTATATGGAGCGTGTTGAGGCAATTTTCCTCCTCTATGATGAGCTCCTTAATTACAGTATCTAGTTTGGGCAAATATCCTCAATAAAGGAGAGAGCTTTGAATGGGTTTGAACTCATCCCTAAAAGTCATTAACAAATGCCAAACATGCTATCAATCACAAAGATTTGCATAAATAATGGCAACATCTGGACTAAGCTAAGCATAATCATTAAGTATTATTTGATCCTAAAGTTCTTGCACTTCAAACATGTAATTATTTATTATATGTCCAAGTTATTGTTGCATTCAATAAAGTCTTCTATACAACTAAAGTTAGTTAACATCATTAGATATAGAGAAAAGATTTTTTTTTAAAATCCACAACTTTTGTGTAGTGTCAAAGCATCGAAAATCGAGTTTGATGGCTTTAACATGTGTTCCTAATCCATGTTAATATTTGATCATTCATTCCGTCCTAGGATATCAGATGTTTTGTGGAAACAACTATATCTTCATCTTTCTTTCGCATAAATTTTGATGATTCATTTCGTCCCAGGATACCAGATGTTCCATGGAAACATCTATATCTTCATCTTTCTTTTGGGTAGATTTAGGTATTTCACGGGTAACAATACGCTAAAGAAGTCTCCCTTTAAGAAAATTACACATTTTCTTAGCCCACAAATCATAGTTTAAATCATCAAAGGTGAAATTGATAGGCTTTAGCCCTTTAACATTACAAGACCCTTTTTCCTAGCTATTGGTTAGCCTTGACTGGTATCTAGTATGGATTAGGCATGAAGAAGGCATGCCAAAGGAACCAAGGTAACTTAACCAAGCAGGATCAAGCATGGTTCGAGTTGCGGCTAGCTTTAATGGATTGTGGGGCTTTGATTGGCTTGGCTAAGGTGAGTTGGACTTGCCTAAGACATTTGGTAGGACTAAGGAAGAAATTGAGCTTAAATGGTGGACTATAGATGAACGAACTAGACCATGGGTGCGTGTTGGTCTGACCATACACGGATTGGCTCAGAACTTAACTAATCTTCACCTTTGGATGATGATTATGGGTGATGAGGCAAAATTAGTGAGTTGAATCATCAAAGAAGTTGGAGGACATAGCAAAGAACATGGATGAGGTGTCTTATAAGCATTTTACACATATTACTTAAAAGTGAGTTAGTGGTAAGTTATGTAAACCGCCCATTAAGGTAGTGTCTAAAATGGTTGGAGATGTCAACCACCAATTAAATTGGTGGCTTAGTGTCCTTGAGATCACTGTTTTGTATTCTTGCCCAACAAGTTTCTAAAAAACTATAAATAGCTCATTTGATCAAATATTTCATTCATTAGAGAGAGTTAGAGCTTTTGTATCATTTGTATTAATAGTGAGCAATATAAAGGTTGACAATTTTGATGTAAAGCTTCGTGCACCTTTCTCTTCTTATTGCTACTCATTCTAGGTTTACTTTGCCTTTATGAGAAACACCTTAAACACAAAAGAATTTAGTAAGGCTGAGTTAAATTATGAGTGTTCAACTACCGTATTTAGACTTTAACTCATTTTGTGTGCATACTTAGAGTTTCTAGTAAAGTCTTTGCAACAATATGGTTAGGAATATATTGGGTAAGTTTTGAGGCATCCATAAAAAAACTAGTAGAAACCTAGTTATATAGTAGAAATTTAATAATTTTGACCATAAAAATGGATTCAAAACATTAAAAAAAAACTTATGAATTGGTCTAGTTTGAAAAGAAACCGAAGGAGAAGGATTGCACTGATTTGTCAAAGTGTTGGTCAACTCCTTTTAAACTGAACCAAATCAATGGTCTGAATTGAACAAGAGAGGGACAAAAGATGACACGTGGACAAATTAGAAAAAGATGCATGGCAATCAAATATGATATTGCCATGGCATAAAATGATGATATGTCACGTGATTGGCTAATATGGATGCTAATATGGTTGATGACGTGTTAGATAACGTGGTGATGACTATGCATCTTGTTGTTAACATAGCTTAAGCGTGTTACCTACATTGATGATGACGTGGCCAGGAGATTAATGTGCATCTTCTTTGTCGTTTCAGATGAAAAGACAATGTTTTACTAGTTTCGAAACAACATCGTTTGGTCTTTCTTCTTTCTGCAGGCACCTGTAACTAAGGTTTTGAAGTTTAGCAGTTGTTCTTGGCACGTGAGGGCACGTGTGGAGGTTTCCGAAGATGATTTTTGTACAATTGTAATATTCTCGAGAAGAGGAACAATTTGGTATATGGGAAATTATTTTTGGAGCAAATTTAGAAATTCAAAATATAAAATCAGAATGTTTTGAGGAAAAAAAAAAGAAAAAAGCCCTACAATTTTGACTCCTATTATTACAAAAGAGGCTTTAATCCTATGTAAAAAGGAAAATAAGCTGTATTATATTTCATGTGTATAATTCAACGTATAAAAAAGTATTTATTTATAATTTTACTGGCTAAATATTACTCCCTCCTATCTAAAATAAGTGTCGTTTTAGAGGGATTTTAATTATTCAAAATAAGTGTTGTTCACGATTTTTCATGCATGTTTATAATTTTATTTCCAAAATTACCTTTTAATTTCTCTCGCATCGTAATTATACAGATTACATTTTCAAGACAATTCAACATACAATTAATAAGGATATATTAAACATTTCACTAACTTTCTTAATAAGTGTGCATCTCTCTAAAACGACACTTATTTTGGATAAGAGGGAGTACTAATTTTATGTTATATAATTAGCAAAGATAAAATCAAGAATAATGATAAAATTATCATTATATCATATCATATCATATCAAAGTACATCTTATCCTTATTATTGTTAACAAATTTAATTTAAATAATTAGTACTTAAAATAAATCTATACTTATAGCATGAAATGTTAATGTTAAAAGAGTTCGGGAGATTCAAAGTGAACTCATGTCCCGAGTCTCCTGCACTTGAGTTGCCGCTTAAGGACTAGAGGCATTTATATAGCTTCCTTCGGTTTTAAGTTCCAACCAGAAAAGAGACTCACAAACACAATAATTTTAAAGCTGCTATTCAAAAAGGCTTCAGAAGACAATGTTATTACGTCCCTTTCGCTCTTCGGGAAAGGCATTAGCCAACCAACTTTTACTGTAAGGTTCCTAAATGACGAATGTTTGGTAAGACAGCGACGAGACAAACTGAGGAAAAAAGCTTATTTTCAGGTCATCAGAAGTTGGCATCTCGTTTAGTTATTCTGTGTTTTTTTTTTTAATCTTTAACAGGTAAAATCTTTGGCTTTGCAGAGAAAAAAGATCCCCCGCATTTCAAGTTATACCCAGAAACAAAGCAACACTCTGCCCAATACACCCTATAAACATCAAATCAGCCCCTTTTGAGAAAGGGTTAAAAACTTTGTAAGCCATTTTCAGTGAATGATAAGATAAGGGCATGCCGTTTGCAGTTCACGCTTGATGACAAAGCCTTTTGCAGACCCATGCGTTTGTGTCAAAAATGGAGGGAGTGACATCTGAAATATATGAATTTATTTTCAAATTATTTTAAGAATCAAAATTCGTGATTTTTTAGAGTTATTAGTCAAATTTTGAAAATTTAATCATAATTATTGAAAGGATGAATTTTTATTTAACTCAAACTATCATTATCACACACAGTTCGAAGTCTTAAGTCTGAAAATATCTGATAGTATGCAATCTTACCTCTATATAGTATATTTAACTCAAATTTAATTACTAATTTAAGTTTCAAAATTCAAATTTAGTGTTAAAACTTTAAATTCTTTTTTAATCTAATTTTACTGACATTATAATTATTAAAAATAATTTAAAAATATCTTTAATAGTTAAAGATAAGACTGATATATAATGTTGTTAATGCATAAAAACTTGTTAAGACAAGAAATAAATAAATAATAGACATGTTTAAAAATATTTATCATTGATTGTTTCTAAGATAACCAAGACACATCTCTTTAACTCAATACATATATATATTCTTATGTTAGAAGAGTAGGCAGTGAAATTATCGTCCTTTAAATCCATATAACATATTTTTTACTTTTATTACGATATTTTTATTATATTTTATTAAATTTTATCTATACATTTATATAAATTTTACATAAATATATAAATAAAAATTAATAGAATAAAATTAGAACGAAAAGGAAGATTTGACTAGGTAAATGTTAATAATATATTAACAATGTAACTTCGTGGGATTCCCAGTATCCTTGTGATAAGGACTTACCATAAAAAGTAAAAACCATGACAATGAAAGGACATAGTTAATGAGCTTAGGTGCAAACACCGTGACAACGATAGAACATATTTGATGAGCTTAAATACGATTCAATTAATAACTTGGTATTATTTATAAATATAAGATAATGTTCATTTAAAAAAATAGATAATAATTTTAGAAAAACATAAAAATATAATATCTATGTAAAAGAAAATTTCAAATAAATAATAAATTTTAATGATACATAAATTTTTATTCCCAAAGTTGATATTTTTTGTTGAATTTAAATTGAATGTTTGTTATTCTCAACGTTGAGATATTTCTTAGTACACAAGCTTAATTACCAGCAAAGTCACGTTTTTGTAGAATTTGTCCACCCTGTTTTGTTAGTATATCTTTGGAGACAAAATCGATGATTAGAATCAATGTTATGAATATCGTACCGGGTTTGATACCGGATTGAGTTCTGAAACGGAATTATACCGGTACTGGTTGATACCGGGTACCATTTCGAATTTTTTTTTAAATTTATGAAATAGTCTCTAAAATTTTTAAAAATTGCAAAATAGTCTATATTGGTATATTATACAGTTGTACTGTATACTTTACTAGTTTACTGTTTACATCAACCATACTTTCAAAAATCTTAATAATAA
>JANVCQ010000004.1:3839909-3860761 GCA_025531925.1 Erythroxylum plowmanianum
TTGCATCCTGTATTGCAATCCTTGGTACAAATTTATTTGACCGGTTTCCAAGGATCAATCTTAGGATTGAACGATAAACCACCGATCAGGCATTGTAACTCTACATCTCCCATATGGCCTATCAACTTTAATAATCCATACAAAATGATATGGCATAATTCCACTATTTTCCAATAACGCATGAAAATAATGAGGTTCATTGTCATTGAATGAAAAATGTGAATGAAACAATCTTATATCTCGTGATTCTCTTCCTGATAAATTGTACAATATCATCACCCTGATACTCTTCCTCCTTTTAAAAATAATATATACAATCACTCGATGAAAAAATGCACAACTGGTGAGGTTATGTATGAAACTAGTGAATAGTCAAATATAATTCAAGTCATGCAACTACTATAACTTTTAAAGTTATAAAACCCCCTAAATTTTCAATGTTTAGAACTATAGTGGTGAGATCATAGTATATGTCCCAATGGCCCCCATGTGTTGAATTGATGTACTACATATTCTTCTTGTTTCATGATTATTATTTCCCTATAAGATTAATCTCAAAGTGCTAATATGAAGAATAGGAGAAAACCTTTGTTCTTGATGGAATTGAAAAAGTTATGAAAAGTTCAAATTCTTGTCTTTTATGGAGCTATGGACATCATAATGAATCAAATACATTATTGCTAGATGATTCACAATATAAGGTTTTACGTAATCTAGCATATGAATTAACTATTTTCTATTTAACTTTTATCTTTATTATAGGTGCATAATTTCTTTCTTTGTTTCATGATTTTACACCTTCCTATTTATATGTCTAACCTCTCTCTTTTTTTTATGTAGGGAGTTGACATGTTTCTTGACTTGTACTGTTATTAAGATAATAATAAGTCTACCTTAGGTGAGATACTATAATGATTGTTATTTCTCTATTATTAAGTTAATACTGTTTAACCACTTATGAGTACTTCAATCTTATATTGTTTCTATATTCTTATATATATATGATTTTGGACAAGGTTGGAAGGTGATCTTCATATGCATTTACACTGATTGGTTAGGGCATCATATGTTATAAATTATGTTACTTAGAATCTATATGATCAATATGCCATTATAAAAACAAACTCTTCTTGAAGTTTTCATCAAATGATTATATTCCAAATTATTGAAAAGACATTGTGATTAGTTCAAGTCTTCATTTAAATGCTTATATATGAACATCATTTTGAGTATTGTGTGTTATTTGAGTTTGCGGGTTATAAATGACACATATGTTCATCAAAATCCTATTGTACACCAAAATTTCATCATAATGCAAAACAACAAACTTCTAGTGAATGCACACAAAATATGATTAATTAATCTTATAAAAGTTCTTGGTGTATTTGTGATTTCAAATGGCATTACTAATCATTCATAAAGTCAATTTTTATTTTGAATATCTTTTTATTATATTTTACTTATTTATATTAGCATTGATGCATGAAATAATAGTTTACATAATGAATTGGAGTTAAATATCTTTTTCTTTATTTTTTTCTAATCCTCTTATTTAAAATAAACATTGGTGGTGTTATTACTTCTTAATAGTTGTAGATTGCATCATGTTTTAGTGGGTAGTTTGGTGTGTGTTTAGTTGTTAATTTGATTGTTTAGTGCAGGTTTAGGTTAGAATTGTGTTAGTTAGTTAGATATTTGTGTTTTAAGTGTTTTATCATTTGAGCTTCAATTTTATGTTTTTAGGTGCCTTGATATGTTTAATAGTGTTTCAGAAAAATTTTGAAGAGTGAAGAAGATTTGGATAAATCTCAGAGTCGAATCTAGGGCCAAGATCATGGCCAATCTGACAGAACCAACCAAGAGGAGCCACAATCGTGGCTGATATGCCATGATTATGACAAAAGCTAAAACTTTGGGCCACAATCATGACCTATACGATAGAAACACGGACAGACATCCCAACTTGAGTTTTCGAGGGACTTTTCAGACCTTTTAAACCTAAAAAAAGCCCTAAGGTTGCCCTAAATAGAAAAGAGTTTAAAAGGAATGAGGATGGAACCCTAAGAGAGCCTCCATTCTACCAATCTAGGAAAATACTCCAAGAGGATAGAAGAAAAAGAGAGGAAAAAGAAGTAGTTCTTCACAGCTGCTGCTTTCTTGAGGAGTCCCGATCCCCATTCCACATGTATTTCTTTCATCTTGTTTTCATTTTCTTAACTCTTATGATGAATACAAATATGTTTATGGATTTGGGTTTGATTAAGATGTTTTAACTTTCTTTCAGAATTTTAGCTTGAGTTAATGTTAATCTAGTTATTTTTGTGTTATTTTGGTAGGGTGTTGTGATTGATTGTTGTATCTTCATGCTTCGGTAACAAACTGAGAGGGTGAGTCAAATGCAAAATGATTAGGTCGGGTTAATGAGGGTTAGGCAATCCAATAGACCACACAATCAATCTTATCGGTTATTGTACAGAGAGAGATCCCGTGTGAGACCCATAGTTTATTATAAAGATTAAGAACTGATTAGGTTGTAGACTGATAGTTAATTAAGAGATAGCAATTTCGATGACTCGACTTGATTAGGGTTTATTAATTAAGGCTTAGTGATTATAACTCGAGAGACAATGATCCACCCTATGATAGTCTAGAATTGACGTCCCAATAACACAAAAGTGATTAGGTTAGCATTGATAATAGGATAAATCCCTCTCTCATAATTTGGTAAATTCTCTTGTGTGATTTCCCATTTTTGAATTGTTGGTGCTCAATATTTGATTTCGTTGAGTTAATTTTTGCAAATTAATATCTTGACAATTATCCGTATTACTTTCCTATCCAGTTTTAGTTTCATTTTATTAATTTTCTAGCCTTAGATAACTTAGGATTAGATTAGTCCACAACTCCTCGTGGGATCGACCCTTCACATACTACAAATCACGTCCCGTGCACTTATGGTATTTAAGGTCTATAATTGTATAGCACGACAAACACTATTGCATTTCAATAGAAGTAAGGGAGATTATGATAGTCGACTCTAATCATAAGAAAAATGGTATAATGAAGGACTTATTTAGAGCACTAATGAAGCATCCTATTGGAACTGTATGTTGTAAAATAAATTCGATTACATTATGCCTAACATAACAAAATGTTGGTTAGAGATTATAGGCATATGTCTTATGACAAGTTTTGGTTTATTTTAGTATGGCATACAATGATAAAGTTTTGTGATCCATTTATTCTATCACTTATGTAAGAGAATTCCTAAGGCATCAAAAGAAGTAACAAAATCATTGTGATGATCTCTTTTTGAATGTTTTCTTATTATACATTGTTGTTGAGTTGAATTATAGAGATCGGATAACACTTTGAGTATATATGCCTATTGATGAATAAAACAACTATGGAATTTACAAGTGTTGTGTGTTAGAATTGTGGTATAAGGAATGACATCTTATATCATTTGTTATAGTAAGCTTATATTTATATGTCATATGCATGACCTGTAATGGAAGAAGTTGACCAAGATTCAGAAGCACTTATATAATCGTGTGATGTTAAGTTAATTTAATTACTTGCACCATCTATGTATATCTTTTATAAGCAAAATTAAGATAAAATCACACCAATGAACTTATGGATTATTGATTTCATATTTTAGGAAAGGATTTTGCTCTTGTCAATATTATTGGTAATTATGTTAGTAAAAATAATGTATCGGTTGATGTTATGTAAACTTATATTTCCTTTAATATGAATTTTGCTAACATGGTAGCTTTTATGAATTGTGAACTCAAATAAATCATATATGTCTCAATTGCAATAAAAGGTAAAAGGCAAGTAGTGGTTGCAAAAAGCAACATATTTTTGTAATAAAAATGATAAGAAAGTGAGAACTATACAAAACAAAGATGAAAAGATCTAAAACATAAACACTAGAAGTGAACTCCTATTAGTTTCCCAACACAAAATTAATACATTTTTAAATTTCTTCCATGAAAGTAAAATGGTGAGAAGATGGTTAACTCAACAGTAAGTAGAAGAAATTGTTTCTCTGCTATGCACTTCAAAATTAAGGGAATATGAGAATGAAATAATATTATTAGGCACCAAATTTCTTAGCCCTATTACATAGGAAGAATAACGTTGATAATTTTGCAATTGGATTGGGCTAGTATGATCCATATTATGATTGTTGCATGCCTTTTTATGTCTTTATATGTGGATTATAGTTATTTTTTCCTTTAAAGACTTGATGTTTATATCACAAATTGGAAGTGTTCTACTTGTTTTGGTATCTATCACATGCTTTTGTTGACATTATATCGATAATTGATTGTAAAAGTTTCAAAGGTCAATGCCTGTGAAATTTGACATTGTATGCAACAGATAAAAATGCAAAACTACCGAATAAGTGCATTATATTAAATACAAAATATTCTTTTTCACAGACCCTATTTTGTGTTGAAGAGTGTCACTCATCCTTCTTCTTTGTAGTTTGTGGTTGTCCGTCCATCCAAGTAAGTCATCTAACTAATGTCTACCATATGTGTTGCTTTAATAGCATGAGATTTGTGTTTGGGTTTTGTTTGAATGCAAAGGATGTCATGATTATTTGTTGTTGTTTAGAATATTCTTATAATCATTGATGAGTTTTTATGTTCTTCTTTAATTGTTGGACCCCGAAAGTTTCATAGAAGTTAGAACTATGTAAAGGAGAAATTTTGGCAAGTGGTCATGAGTAAAGAACAAATAAATGAAAATTCTTAAATGAAGAATTTATGGACAAGAGTAAAGTAGGGAAGGAGAGATGTGGATAGGTTTATGATTTGGTATGGCATTTTGGTGGATAAGAGATATTTGAAATAGAAGAATTAAGGTGAAAGTTAACAAAAAAATGAAAGCAATATTTGTGTAAGCAAAGTGATGGAGAATCAGTATATATGTGTATGTTCTGTCATTGGTATTCATGATTAGTTATGGATTATAAATTTTTCTTTATGGAGGACATTGATTTGAAATGAAGTTGAGGGGAAGAATCATGTTTAAGCATGAAAGTTGAAAATGCAGAAAAGTAACAAAGCATGAATACGTTGATTTTGAATTTTAGGTTTTGATGATTTCTTTGACTAAACTTGTATATTTTGGAGTTGTATGAAATTATGGTGAATGAGTTGATTGAAATGGAGTAGAAAAACTAGAAATAAAGGTTTGAAATGTTAGTTTTTGAAAATTGAAGTGTAAAAATTTTGGGAATGAATGGTAGTGGAGAGTTGGATTTTTGATATGAATGTTCTATGAATTTTCTGGGTTGATCTAGAGAGATTTTGATAAGATTGTTTTCATGAAAGTTGTAATTTATCCTTCTAACTTTCCATTGATATTAAGTATGAACATTTTGGACAATGGAACTTTCGGGACAGCCACATTGATTTGGAATTTTGATCCTTATAAAGGCAGAAATTGTTTTTATGCTCTCCATAAAGGTTGTAGATGATCTTTCCAGCTTTCCTATGATATGAACTTTGTAAGTTTTGGATATCATACTAGGAAGTTATGATCCTTACAAGTGTGATGTTGCATAAGATATGTGTATGTGACAGCTATGAAAATTCATATACAGACTTCAAGGATATTCTGGGTTGATATGAGCTGATTTATGAAAATAGCCTTCTTGAGAGTTATTGATTCTTCTTTTAGCTTTCTAACGATATAATGTTTGCAAATTTTGGATGTTGGAGTTGAGAGATACGAGCATTACAAGTTGTAAGGTTTGATTTGTCTCAGTATGACATCAGCAATCGCCTCATGACGTCAGCATCGTCTCATTTTGGCCAAAACATCTTCTAGTCCAAATTTGATCCTCTAGATGACAGAATTGGTCTTTAAGGTCTGCATGAGAGTTGTAGATCTTGAAGTTTTCTTTCTATTCATCTAAAAAAAAACTGAATCTGAGTTCTGTACCGAAAGTTATACCCATTTTTCCAATTTGCTTCAGTATGACGTCAGCAATGGTCTAATGACGTCAGCATCGTCTTATTTTGGACAAAACTTATTCTAGTCTAAATTTGATCATATAGATGACATAATTGGTCATTAAGGTCTTCATAAGAGTTGTAGATCTTGAAGTCCTCTTTCTATTCATCCAAAGAACACCTAAATCTGAGTTCTATATAGAAAGTTATACCTATTTTTCCAATTCATCTCAGTATGACGTCAGCAATCGTCTCATGACGTCAACATCATCTTATTTTGGCCAGAACATCTTCTAATATAAATTTGATCGTCTAGATCACAGAATTGGTCTTTAAGGTCTTCATGAGAGTTGTAGATCTTGAAGTCCTCCTTCTATGAATCTAAAGAGAACCTAAATCCGAGTTCTGTACAAAAAGTTATACCCATTTTTCCAATTCATCTCAGTATGATGTCAGCAATCGTCTCATGATGTCAGCATCGTCTCATTTTGGCCAGAACATCTCCTAGTCCAAATTTGATCCTCTAGATGATAGAATTGGTCTTTAAGGTCTTTATGAGAATTGTAGATCTTGAAATCCTCTTTCTAGTCATCTAAAGAACACCTGAATCCGAGTTCTGTACCGAAAGTTATACCAATTTTTTCAATTTGTCTCAGTATGACATCAGCAATCGTTTCATGACGTCAGCATTCGTCTCATTTTAGCCAAAACATCTTCTAGTCTAAATTTGATCCTCTAGATGATAGAATTGGTCTTTAAGGTCTTCATAAGAGTTGTAGATATTGAAGTTCTCTTTCTATTTATCTAAAGAACACCTAAATCCGAGTTCTGTACAAAAAGTTATAACCATTTTTCCAATTCATCTCATGACATCAACAATTCATCTCATGATGTCAACATCGTCTTAGTTTGCCCTGAATATCTTCTGGTCTAAATTTGATCCTCTAGATGACAGAATTGGTCTTTAAGGTTTTCATGAGAGTTGTAGATCTTGAAGTTCTTTTTCTATTCATCTAAAAAACACCTGAATCCGAGTTCTGTATAGAAAGTTATAACCATTTTTCCAATTCATCTCATGACATCAACAATTCGTTTCATGACGTCAACATCGTCTTAGTTTGACCTGAATATGTTCTGATCCAAATTTGTTCCTCTAGATGACAGAATTGGTCTTTAAGATCTTCATAAGAGTTGTAGATCTTGAAGTCCTCTTTCTATTCATCTAAATAACACCTGAATTTGAGTTCTATACAAAAAGTTGTAACTATTTTTCCAATTCGTCTCATAACATCATCAATTCGTCTCATGACGTCAGCATCGTCTTAGTTTGACTTGAATATATTGTAGTCCAAATTTGATCTTCTAGATGATAGAATTGGCCTTTAAGGCCTTCATAAGAGTTGTGGATCTTTAAGTTCTCTTTCTATTCTTCTAAAGAACTCTTGAATCTGAGTTATGTACAGAAAGTTATATCCATTTTTCCAATTCGTCTCAGTATGATGTCAGCAATCATCTCATGACGTCAACATCATCTTAGTTTGGTTAGAACATCTTCTGGTCCAAATTCGATCCTCTATATGACAGAATTCGTCCTTATGATCTTCATGAGAGTTGTAGCTCTTGAAGTCTTCTTTCTAACCATATAAAGAATACCTTAATCCAATATCTTTAGGTAAAGTTATGGCAATTTTCCCAACCTTGTATCGTCTGATGATGTCACGTCATCTCAAAATGATGTCATATATTCTATTCTATTTTTGACTCCTCAAGTAACTGAATTTGTCTCCAATGTCTTCATAATATTGTAGCTCTTGAAGTCTTCTTTCCATCCATGTAAATAATACCTTAATCCGATATCTGTACGGAAAGTTAGGTAATTTTCCCAACCTTGTATCGTCTGATGATGTCACTTCGTCTCAAAATGATGTCATATCTTCTATTCTATTTTTGACCATTCAGATGATTGAATTTGTTTCCAAGGTCTTAATTAGAGTTGTAGGCCATAAAGAACACCTTAATCCAATATCTGTAGGGAAAGTCATAGCAATTTTTCCAACCTTGTATCGTCTGATGATGTCACTTCGTCTCAAAATGATGTCATATCTTCTGTTCTATTTTTGACCCTTCAGATGATTGAATTTGTCTTCAATGTCTTCATGAGAGTAGTAGCTCTTGGAGTCTTCTTACAAACCATCTAAAGAACACCTCAATAAAAAATTTCTGTAGAAAGTTATGTTAATTGTCCCAAGATAGGTTCGATATGATTGAGGACCAAACAATGTTTGATTCTTTTGGCCATAACTTCTTCTATAGACACCCGAATGACTTGATTCTTAATCATTAGATTCGTAAGACATTGCTCTATATCTATGCCAAAAATCATAGCCATCTAAAATGAATTAAGAAAGATTGAGTGGAAAAAGTGGTATGGGTACAGTGAGTGTACTCTTAAATAGTATGAACTGATGTTATTCCACTGAACATACTTCAGTATTTTGATAATTTCTGGAGCCCTACAGATCCAAATGAGATGATTTCTGATTTGTGGTAAATTAGAGACATGGAGCTACAGATGGTATGAAGAAATTTGAATCTAATTCAATCTCTAAGATATGTAAATTTTAGATGGAAGTTGTGTATAGTATATTGTTTGGGACAAGAGCAGTCCCAAAATGTTTGAAGTATATCTTTTGAATCACTGAACCAGATTGAATGATTTTGGTGTCCTTAGAAACGTAATACAATAGAGAAGAGTCTTCTAGAATAAAGCTACTATGTCAGAATGTTCAAGGGTGTTTTTGGCAAGACACTTATGTGTAAAAGACATAAGGCATAAAGGGAAGGGTAAATGGGACAATTCTCAATCATTAAGGGCATAATTGCAAGAAGAAGTGTTGTCTTGCCTATAAATGAAGAAGAAATCCGTGAATGGAAGAATAAGTAGAGGAGAAGTACGAAAATTTTAGAAGAGAAAGAGAGAAAGAAGGAAAAACAAGGTAGGGTTTCAATTTCCCTAGCCTACAAGAGAGATTTTGGAGTTGATCAAGAAAGGAAACACGTAGAGGAAAAAAAGAGCTTCCATTTGAGCTAAAGATCTTTTCATTTAGTGAAGAATCAAGGGATCAAGGAGACAAGAGGAACAAGAGAAGAGGCATGTTTGAGCAAGCCTATAAGCAAGGAAATCAGGTGGGTTACATGTTTATAATAAAGTAAATAAGCCACTATTGTTTTCCTTAAATCAAAGAAGTTTTCTGTTTTCATCTGCATCATAAACGCTGCATTATTGCTTATAAATGATTGTGAAATCTGCTATGCTTGTTACATGGTTTGAGTGATATCTTTTGGAAAAAGATGCATGTTCGATAATCGTTTTCAAGATATATATCAAGTATATGAAAAAGCAAGTTTACAATAAGTGCCATTTTAGGCAACAAGCTTACAAGATTTTGAAATATATGTGTTAAGTGGGTTTGTGGTGGTCCCCTAAGTTCAGTCACGTGCACATTGACAAAGTAAAGGCTTCTCCCACCTGTTCGCTAGTGACATGGAGCTCCTCCATGGACTCCCATAAGTTCACGGCTACACAAGACCCTTATAGGGATTGTGTAGTACGTTCTGTTTTGAACCCACATAAACCATCCTGATGTGCTTATGTGAGTATGATCTGTTGACAAGTTTGATGCATTCAAGTTTTGCAATTTGTGTTGAAAAATGCATGAATTGTGTTGTTTGACTTTGACTTCATGATAAGAATTTTGAGAAACACGTGCTTTATGATTCAATAAGAGTTTTCTATAAGAATGAACTTTTTGAATGGTTTTATTTGTTATTCGTTATGAAGTTTCTATGACAAGCGACACGTTTCAAAGATTTTGCTTATTCTTCATTATGAACTTGTTACCCACGAGCTTTTAAGCTCATCCCTTCCTGTCCCTACCTCCAGGTTATGAGCAAGAGATGGAGTGACAGAGAGTCAAGCCTCACTTCGCATTTGCTTATTTTGAATTTTTACATTTTTGGATTATGCTGTAAAGTGACTTGAAGAGCTATTATAGCTTGTAAATCCCTTTTGTTTTGAGGGTATTGAAATGTAATAATGATGATTATTTGTATGAAGTCTATTAACGAGCAAGATGAACTAAAGATATGAGAGTCTTATGAACTTCAGATTCAGAGATAGGATCCAACATTAAGGTAATAAGGTTGTTTTGATGTTCGTTTGTCATGGGCATGCCACCCTTGTGGGATAATGCTTAATAAGAGTTTTTGGAGATAATCCTAAGGATAATACGCTCAAGTTGTATGATATCCGATTAAGAGTTGGGTTCCAATAACAGCGCCCAACAATTGTGGTATCAGAGCAAGAAGATAAATCGGTGATGTTTAAGGAATTTCCATTGGAGTAAGCTCACGTTCATGATCCAAAGTTGGGCTCCAGAATCGGTGCCCAACATTAATAGTGTAAGTATTTATGTTTGTGTTTTGTTTGAATCATTGATGAGTAGATGTATGATTACATAAGTATTTACTATATATGGAATGAGTTTGAGAATTTAAAAACTCCTCACCTAGCAAAAACATACTGATAGTGAACCATGCCGCTAAAAGATTGAAAAATCAGAAAAAGTTATGAAACTAAAACAAACAAAAGACAAGGTAACTAAGAGCAATGAAACCAAAAATAAAAATAAAAACATCACTAAAAAAATCATCAAGAAATTCCCCGACAACGATATCAAAATTTGGTACTGCTATCGCTTGCAACCAAATTAATACCAACTCTAGCAATGAAAAAAATGTAGTTAGTGAAGAGTTAAGATCGTTCCCATAAGAAATTTTAACGGTAAAGATTATACGAGTTCAAAACTAAAACAAAGTGGGGGGATTGATTCACGTAAATTCAATAAATCAAAAATAGATGAAATAAAAAAATTATCAAAAATTACCAGATCTGGAAATTCAGTAAACAAGTCTTAGTTTCGGGTCATCAACGTTATAACACTAATATAGATCCTCAATATAAAATTCTGTCCATTAACAAACATTCATTAGGTGATGTTTTCTCTTAAGATTAAATGAATAGAAACATCTATTCTAAACTTTCTTATTAGTCATCAACTTAGATACGATCTTAAGTATAGTTGATTAATAGCTTTAAGAACTAAGAAACCAATGAACAAGATAACACATGTATGACATCCATTTAATCAAGTTAAGTATCTTCTTAGAATTTTCAACTCTAACGTAAAAATGGTAATCCTAACAGCCACTTTTTGATTAGTAAAATTGAACGTCAAATCCTACTAATTTGGCTATTAAACGAATTCCTAGTTGCACACCTTAGAAATCAACTAATTCAATCATAAAAAGCAATTCGGAAGACACTCAATATTCATCAATGAAACAAACTTTGTTTAGAAATCTCACAAATACTAATGATAATGTGGTTCCCTTCAACCAAGAAGAAAGATCTAGCTACTCATAATGAAAGTGAAAATCAACAAAGAAACAACAAAATACAAAGTCTCCATCCCTGGTCTTTTCTTAGAAAATACGAAAACTCCTAGAGAAAATACTGCAAAAAATGTAAAACTTTCTATTAATGTTACATAATGTGAACAGTAACTGTGTTTTTATATTTTTGGATGTCAACCTCTTCCTTCCTTTTTGATATATTCAGCAGATATTCTCTCCCCATATTTAGTTTGCAGATCTCCATCAGTAAGGCAACAATTTGATTCGCAAGATCATGAAGATCTTAGAAGGAACGAATCTGATTTCAAATCAGATTCTACAGATATTCTTTTTCCTTGCATGTAACCACACTTAGTCAGCAACACGTTTGCCAGCTTATATATGTTTCTATCTGTCCATTTCACGACTTTTTACTTCATAATTAGCTCCAAGAATGCTCAAGACTCCCTAATAACAAAAGATGAGTAAGTCCATTAGGTTGAACTCAATTTGCACTCAACAAAAAGGGAATTAGAAATCAAAATAGTGAAAATTAATCATCCTATCAAATTCCCCCACACCTGAACCATTGCTTGCCCTTAAGTAATAAATCAAATGCTTCACTTAAAAAATTGCAGTCAAATGTAAATAGTTAATCAAGCACACAGAAATCCATCAATGATTTCAATTCAATTCACTCATTTCAACTCTATCTGATCAAAAACAAGTTACTCACATGCAAGCACATAGTCAGTAAACCAATAAGATTGATCAATGAGTATAGTAACACTCATGAATGAAATTGTTTACGAATAAAAATGGGTCTGATTTGTTTATTGATTTTTCGCATATTCATGCATTGTTTTGAAAATTTTGTAATGAGTTCAACTATTTGACTGTTCTAACACAACTATTTGACTGTTCTAGCATGCCACCCTTATAGGGTACATACTCGGGTATCACTCAGGATGTTGGGTACATGTCTTGCAAAAGTGGGGTGCTATAGTAAAACAATAACTCAAGATGCATAATATCTAGCATTTATGCCATTTTTCATTTGTTATCACATAAACAAGTCAAGGATGCTCAATATGACACAAATATAAATGAAAAGAAACAATACAAGCAAAGATATGGGCAATACTAATTTGATAAGTCATTTAACTTTTTGATGTGAAGGTGAACAATTTATGGTGAATACCCCCGGCTACTTCAATTGATCACCATTTCAAATGACAAAAAGCCCTACTCATAACTTCAATTGTAGAGAATATAAGTTGAAGATAATGAAGTGTAGATTACCCAATACATAACAACTCAAAAACAAAAGAACAACGATGCTTCTTATTTAATATCACAAGACAAAGACATTTTTGATCAACGCCAAAACAAAGATAATTATCTCTTCTTCTTTTTTTTGGTTTTTTGTTTTTTTTTCTACACTGCATTCTAAGCATTTCATTCCACATTCATATGACAAACTATACAAAATGCACTTAAATACCAAACATCATTCGCAAAAGCCACCAAACACATGCAAGGCATACAAAGGAAAAAGAAAATTGAAAAACTTTGAAGTTAGCATCATTTCAAGAGTCAATCATAGCTCTCAAATCAAAAGCATCAACATCATTCCTGTACCACAATTAGCTGTTAACTAAAGACCAAAATCTTTCAAGTTACTACATTCTCACCATCACCATCAAACTCACAATAATCCAAATGTGCAGAAATTTCACACTTGTGCCACCCCCACGCTTAGAATGGGCATTGTCCTCAATGTCAACAAATAATAAAAGCATAAAAGAGGGATGGGAAAGTAAGTACTCCCCTAGATTGAAGATGCCATATGCAGCTTTGAAATGAATGATTACAACTTTGAAAACATGGATAGCAGTGTTGAAGTGAAAGATTGTATCTTCCTTTTCAAATGCCTACAAACAAAACAAACTAAAGGAAACAAATAAAACACTCAAAGAAAACACCCAAAAGATATGCATAAAATAGAAAAACACACAAAAAAGGGATACGGATGGGGAGCCTCCCATCAAGTGCTTATTTAAGGTTAGAAGCTTTACCCTTGGCATATATACATCATCCATTATCGAATGGATGCTTGAGTCCAACAAGTAGCATGCTTAGACTCTGTGAGGAGCCTGGATCAACTTCCCTTGAAGTTGACTCCATCTTAACTCGATGCTCCATGACTTCTGATAAGTGGAACTTCATCATTTCGTCTTCATATTCTAATGTCCCATCCAAGATTGTTCCCATGAGAAATTTTAACAGTAAAGATTATAAGAGTTCAAAACTAGAACAAAGTGTGTGTGTGGGGGGGGGGTGTCACGTAAATTCAATAAATTAAAAATAACTGAAATAAAAAATTTAAAAAAATAATCAGATCTGTAAATTCGGTAAACAAACCTTAATTTCAAGTCACTAACATTATCACACTAATATGGATCCTTGATATAAAATTCTGTCCATTAATAAACATTCATTGGGTGATGTTTTCTCTTAAGATTAAATGAATAGAAACATGTATTCTAAACATTCTTATTAGTGAACAACTTAGATACAATCTTAAGTTTAATTGATTAATAGTTTTAAGAATTAAGAAACCAGTGATCATGACAACACATGTACGACATGCATTTAATCAAGTTAAGTATCTTCTTAGAATTTCCAACTCTAATGTAAAGATGGTAATCCTAATTGTCATTTTTTAATTAGTAAAAATGAACGTCAAATCCTACTAATCTAGCTATTAAATGAATTACTTCCTAGTTGCGAACCCTAGAAATCAACCAATTCAATCATAAAAAGCAATTTGGAAGACACTCAAATTCATCAATGAAACAAACTAAGACATACTAGATGATAATGTGGTTCCCTTTAACCAAGAAGAAAGATTTAGCTACACATAACGAAAGTGAAAATCAACAAAGAAATAACAAAATACAAAGTCTCCATCCTTGGTCTTTTCCTAGAAAATACAAAAACTCCTAGAGAAACTACTATAGAAAATGTAAAACTTCCTATTAATGTTGCATAATGTGAACAGTATTTGTGTTTTTATATTTTTCGATGTCCTCCTCTTCCCTCCTTTTAATTATCTTCAGCAGATATTCTCTCCCCATATTCAAGCTGTATATCCTTATCAGTAAGGCAACAATTTGATTCTCAAGATCATGACTTAGGAGGATCGAATCTGATTTCAAATTAGATTCTGTAGATATTCTTTTTCCTTGCACGTGCCCATGCTTAGTTAGCAACACGTCTGCCAACTTGTATTTATTTCCTTATCTATCCATTTCACAACTTTTTACTACATAATCGACTCCAAGAATGCTCAAGACTCCCTAATAACAAAAGATAAGCAAGTCCAATAGGTTGAACTCAATTTGCACACAATAAAAAGGGAATTAGAAATCAAAGTAGTGAAAATTAATTATCCTATCACTATCACATGCTTTTGTTGACATTATGTAGATAATTGACTGTAAAAGTTTCAAATGTTAACTCTTGTAGTGAAATTTGGCGTTCTATGCAACATATGAATAAGTGTATTATATTAAGTACAAAATATTCTTTTTCACAAACCCTATTTTGTGTTGAAGAGCATCGCTCATCCTTCTTCATTATAGTCTATGGTTGTCCGTCCATCCAAGTAACTCATCCAACTAATGTCTACCACATGTGTTACTTTAATAGTACGAGTATTTATGATTGGGTTTTGTTTGAATGCAAAGGATGTCTTGATTATGTGTTGTTGTTTAGAATATTCTTACAATCATTTATGAGTGTTTATGTTATTCTTTAATAGTCTAAGTATTTATGTTTGGTTTTTTTAAAAAATCATTGATGAGTAGATGTATGATTACATGAGTATTTACTGTATGTGGAATGAGTTTGAGATCTTATGGATGATTCAATGCATAATACCCTTAGGGCAGTATATAGGATGAAAACCCATGATGCAGCTCTCATGAGGCTTATTGGTGAAAAATTCCATGAGCCTAGGAGTCACAGCAAGAAATTACTTTCTTGATTCACAAGTGTAAACAACATCATATATCATAGTATTAAAATCAGTTATAAATTATTAATTTAGACATAAATACTTGAACTTCAATATGATTAATTCAAACTTAATATTAATATAAGAACTTGATAAGTTTAATAGACATGACATTTCTTTGCATAATAAACACCTCAAATGGTATATAGGCTGGAAACTCTTGATGTAGCTCCCATGAGGCTTACTAGTGAAAAATTTCATAAGCCTAGGAGTCATAATGAGAACTTGCATTCTCGATTCACAAATGTAAACAATGCCATGTACCATAGTATTAAAATCAATTGTAGGTGATTAATTCAAACATAAATACTTGAACTTCAATGTGATTGCTCAATGTAGTGTTATATTGAGCATATGTAGGTGCTTTTTTTTACTTCTTAATGTCACTTCTTAAAGGACATTGATTGACATTTTGTTTTATTTAACTTATATATATTCATATATGTTATCTACCAATTAAGTTGTCTAACTTCCCTTCATATTTGCAATATTGTTAGAATAATTGATGGATGGAATTATGAATAACAGTCCATTTATAAGGTTATTATGACTTAGAATTAATGCGGTGATTTTCTAATCACAAAGATGGAATTGGTTGTGATTGAGTTTTCTAATTGTGAACTTATATGAATGGATAAGTTGGTTTCAATCTAGAGGGGAAATGGTCAGACACCTTGAAAAACTTAAGGGATGTTCTATAAAATAAAGATTAAATGTTCTATAAACTTAGGGGAAATGAAGGATACTAACTGTGAAATCACTTTTTCAAATAATAGTTTTGCATAAATGAGTTAAGTTGGTAGACCTAAACCCCTTGAATGGTATATAGGCTGGAAACTCATGATGTAGCTCCCATGAGGCTGATTAGTGAAAAATTGCATAAGCCTAAAAGTCACAATGAGAACTTGCTTTCTCGATTCACAAATGTAAACAATGCCATGTACCATAGTATTAAAATCAATTTTAGGTGATTAATTCAAACATAAATACTTGAACTTCATTGTGATTGATCGATGTAGTGTTATATTTAAAATATGTATGTGCTTTTTTTAACTTTTTAATGTCACTTCTTAGATAAAATTGATTGACATTTTGTTGTCTCTAACTGATATATATTCATATAAGTTATCTACAAATTAGGTCATCCAACTTCCCTTCATATTCAGAACATTGTTAGAATAATTGATGGCTAGAATGATGAATTACAGTTCATTTTTAAGGTTATTATGACTTAGAATTAATGTGGTGATTTTCCAATCACTAAGGTGGAATTGGTTGTGATTGAGTTTTCTAATTGTGAACTTATATGGATGGATAGGTTGGTTTCAATTTAGAGGGGAAATGGTTAGAGACCTTGAATAACTCAAGGGATGTTCTATAAACTTAGGGGAAATGAAGGATACTAACCATGAAATCACTTTCTGAAATAAAAATTTTATATAAATGAGTTATGTTGGTAGATATAAAGCCCTCGGACAGTATATAGGTAGGAAACTCGTGATGTAGCTCCCATGAGGCTTATTGGTGAAAAATTCGATAAGCCTAGGAGTCACAATGAGAACTTGCTTTCTCGATTCACAAATGTAAACAATGCCATGTACCATAGTATTAAAATTAATTGTAGGTGATTAATTCCAACATAAATACTTGAACTTCAATGTGATTGCTCAATGTAGTGTTAGATTTAACACATGTCGGTGCTTTTTTTACTTCTTAATGTCACTTCTTAGAGGACATTTATTGACCTTTTGTTTTATTTAGCTGATATATATTAATATATGTTATCTACCAATTAAGTCATGCAACTTCGCTTCATATTTGGAATATTGTTATAATAATTGATGGCTAGAATTATGAATTACAGTTCATTTATAAGGTTATTATGACTTAGAATTAATGTGGTGATTCTCCAATCACTAAGGTGGAATTGGTTGTGATTGAGTTTTCTAATTGTGAACTTATATGGATGGATATGTTGGTTTCAATTTAGAGGGGAAATGGTCAAAGACCTTGAAAAACTTAAGGGATGTTCTATAAAATAAAGATTAAATGTTCTATAAACTTAGGAGAAATGAAGGATACTAACTATGAAATCAAATTTTCAAATAACAGCTTGGCATAAATGAGTTATATTGGTAGATCTAAACCCCTTGGAGGGTATATAGGCTAGAAACTCATGATATAGCTCCCATGAGGCTTATTAGTGAAAAATTCCATAAGTCTAGGAGTCCCAATGAGAACTTGCTTTCTCGATTCACAAATGTAAACAATGCCATGTACCATAGTATTAAAATCAATTGTAGGTGATTAATTCAAACATAAATACTTGAACTTCAATGTGATTGCTCGATGTAGTGTTAGATTTAACACATGTCGGTGCTTTTTTTTACTTCGTAATGTCACTTCTTAAAGGACATTGATTGACTTTTTGTTTTATTTAGCTGATAAATATTCATATATGTTACCTACCAATTAAGTAATCCAACTTCCCTTTATATTTGGAATATTGTTAGAATAATTGATGGCTAGAATTATGAATTACAGTTCATTTATAAGGTTATTATAAGTTAGAATTAATATGGTGATTTTCCAATCACTAAGGTGGAATTGGCTATAATTGAGTTTTCTAATTGTGAACTTGAATGGATGGATAGGCTAGGTTCAATTTAGAGGGGAAATGGTCAGAGACCTTGAAAAACTTAAGGGATTTTCTATAAAATAAAGATTAAATGTTCTATAAACTTAGAAGAAATGAAGGATATTAACTATGAAATCACTTTTTCAAATAACAGTTTTGGATAAATAAGTTATGTTGGTAGATCTAAACCCCTTGGACGGTATATAGGCTAGAAACTTGTGATCTAGCTCCCATAAGGCTTATTAGTGAAAAATTTCATAAGTCTAGGAGTCCCAATGAGAACTTGCTTTCTCGATTCACAAATGTAAACAATGCCATGTACCATAGTATTAAAATCAATTGTAGGTGATTAATTCAAACATAAATACTTAAACTTCAATGTGATTGCTCAATGTAGTGTTAGATTTAACATATGTAGGTGCTTTTCTTTACCTCTTAATGTCACTTCTTAGAGGACATTGATTGACATTTTGTTTTAATTAATTGTATATATTCATATATGTTACCTACTAATTAAGTCATCCGACTTCCCTTCATATTTGGAATATTGTTAGAATAATTGATGGATAGAATTATGAATTACAATTCATTTATAAGGTTATTATGACTTAGGATTAATATGGTAATTTTCCAATCACTAAGGTGGAATTAGTTGTGATTGAGTTTTCTAATTGTGAACTTATATGGGTGGATATGTTAGTTTCAATTTAAAGGATAAGTGGTTAGAGACTTTGAAAAACTTAAGGGATGTTTTATAAAATAAAGATTAAATGCTCTATAGACTTGGGAGAAATGGGATATTAACTATCAAATCACTCTTTTAAATAACAGTTTTGCATAAATGAGTTATGTTGGTAGATCTTGGAGTTATAGACAATTAATGCCCGATGGTTTCATTAATCCTAATTTTGTTAAGGGAGTTGAAGCTTTTATTCACTATGTATGTTCTGAAACAACATATATGGATGGCCCAAGATCACATGTTCATCTAAAAGGTGCAAACATATTCATTTTTGTCCTATTGATGAATCGAATCTCCATTTTTTAAGAAAAGGGTTTGTTCTAAATTATTTTGAGTGGACACGACATGGGGAGCCGTTGATTTATAATACTTAAAGAGTAATGAAGTAAAATCGTCAATAAATATGGATGAGTTTGAAGAGGGGACTAGATTTAGAATTGATAATGTGGATGCAGCTAAAAATCCTTACATCCAAATGGCTTATGATGCAGCTAGTTATATCTTTCAGGAAAATACAGAAAATCTTTAAGAAGATCCAAACCCACATGCAAAATAGTTTTTTGACTTACTATAATCAGTTGATCAATAATTATGGCCAAATTGTGAGATGATGACTTAATTGTCTTCAATTGCTCGAATATTGAACATAAATTCTAAAGGACATATTTTTTATATAAGTTTTGATAAAATTATTAGTTGTTATAATGAATCATTACCACCTGACCTCCTGACCATACAATGGTTGATAAATTTTACAATATGAAGAAACTTATTAGGGATCTTGGTTTGTTAGTTAAAAAAAATTGATTGTTGCAAATTAGGATGTATGTTATTTTGGGGAGATGATTTTCAAATTTTTTGGTCAATCTAGGTTCAAACCGAGAAAGCATACTATGAATAGAAATTAGTACCTTAGAAGCGAATGTATTATTTCCCGCTAACTCCGAGACTTCAAAAACTATATGCCTCTGATGTTAGTGTATCTTATATGAGACGACATGATGAACAGGAATAGGGGAATAATGAGTTATCCATCGGATGCACTGGCACGGAAACATTTTCATAACACCCATTATAAGTTTCCAGCTAAAAGTCAAAATTTAGGTTGGAATTGTCAACGGATAGATTCTAACCTTTTGGTCAATCCGGCCAACAATATTCATCATAGCCAATCATAATTACTGCTTTAATTTGCCTCCATGGATGTGTAGGAATTAGGCATATATGTTCTTGATAGTGATTGTGCCAAGGCCTAGAAATCCAAAGCATAAAATTAATGTATTCTTACAACCATTGGTATTTAAATTGCACCATCTTTTGGAATATGATGTGGAGACATATGATGTGTCTCTTAAATAAAATTTTGTATAGAGAACAACTTTGATATGGACTATTAGTGATTTTTGCGTATGCTATGTTGTCTAGATGGAGTACAACAAGAAAATTGACTTGCCCTTATTATGGCAATGATTATGATACGCTTTATCTTCCAAACAGGGCCAAAATATCTTGGTTTGACAACCGCAGGAAATTTCTTCCTCCAGATCATCCACTTAGAGGCAACAAACAAAAGTTCATTAACAATAGAATGGTAGAAATACCTGCTCCTCCTTATAAAGTTGGAGAAGAGATATTGCAGGAGATTGATGAATTATGGTCACTGAAAGTTATAGAACTTGAAGCTGATGAAGTTAATAAAAGCATTTGTAAAAACTTTGGTTGGAGAAAATGAATCATCTTTTGGGATTTGTCATATTTGAAAACTAATTTGATACATCATAATCTAGATGTGATGCATATTGAAAAAAATATTTTTCACAATTTGTTCAATATCATAATGAACATTAAAGGGAGGATAAAGGATATGTTGGAGTTATGTAAGTATAGTGCCCTAGAAAGCAAGTGTATTTACATGTAACTTAATTTTCTTCCAGTTACAGTTTTGTAATGAAAATATTT
>JANVCQ010000004.1:3905684-3916403 GCA_025531925.1 Erythroxylum plowmanianum
TCCAATTCCAATTCCAATTCCAAATTTATTTCCAATCCAAATCATACAATTTCAATTTCAATTCCAATTCCAAATTTAATTTTCAATCCAATTCCAAAATCCAATTCCAATTCCAATTCCAATTTTAATTTCCATTCCACTTTCAATTTCCAATTCCAAAATTCAATTTCAAACTTCCAATTTCAGTTGAATTTAATAACTCACAAATCAAAAAAATTACAAATCACAATTTCGGTTGAACATCCAAAATTCCAATTCCAACCGAATTACAAATCCAAATCACAATTTCGGTTCATCAACATCCAAAATTTCAAATCCAAAGAAATGAAATTCCAACCAAAACAATCAAAAATTTTGCCCAAATCCATTTGGTTAACCTCATTCTCCACCGAAATTCACTACCAAAATTTTCCTCAAATTCAACACAATAACACCAAATTTTCACCTTCAATCTACCATATTCCAACAATCAACACAATCACAGAAGTAATCATTGTCAAAACATGCATGAAAAATGAAACCAAAATCAATAAAACACACCCCAAAAACTATCAAGTCTTCGGTGTCAATCTGGGTCGACGCCGTCCTGTGCTCCGGCGGAGCTAAGCTGGTCGTGCCGACGACGAGGAGGAGCGATTGGCAACGACGAGGACGAGGACGAGCGAAGGCGGCGACGAGGTGGAGCGGGTTGGGTTGAGGGACTGGAGAACAAACCACAGTCAAAGACGAAGGACGAGGAGAACACATCAACGGTGAGGAGACGAGATCCGAGGAGGGAGGAGCAACGGCGAGGAGAGGAGAGGAAGGAGAAACCGAAGAAGAGAGAAGAAGATTCCAGATCCAGAAACGTCGAGGGGGGGTAGATAAAATTAGGTTAAATTTTTTTTATTTTCAGTTTAGTCCTTCGAAAATTTTAATTTTACGGAATGGTCCCGAAATATACCGATATTGGCGATATCGGCCGAGTATCGGTCGATACTGGCCGGAATTCATATCCGGTACCATAGATGGTCGTTCCGGTACCAATTTTCGGCCAGTATCGACTGGAACGGTACGAAATTTAGATCTTTGGTTCGAACCGTCCTCATGTATGCAGCTATTTAAAACTTTGGGCCAGAGCTTTGTCTCCCATAAGGGACCTACTGGGCTCAAACGGGGATTAGTCTGGGTGTGGATGACTTAAAGGAGCCTTTCCATAGTTGGAATCCTCTTAGGACATCTCGTGGACAACAAAAAAAAAAAAGTAGGTAAACAGCGAGTTGGTCATTTTTGGCAAATAACAGATTATATTAGTTATTAGTTAAATTTTTCAGTTATTAGTTAGGAACTGATTATATTAACTAATTTGATTAACAAATAATATCAGTTATTTATTAAAGATGTTTGGTGAAATTAGTTGTTTAGTATTAGCTATTGATATATAAAATAAATTATGAGGGCATGATTTAAAAAATATAAAAAATAAATATTATATTTCTTAATATTTCACTAAATATTCTTATAAGAATTTAAAATTTAGATATTTAATTTCACAAAAATTAAGTTTATAACTTTAAAAAAACATAATAATAATAATAATAATAATAATAATAATAATAATAATAATAATAATAATAATAATAATAATCTAACGTTAAATTCTCTATTAATATGCATGATGCAGCGAGCTACATTATATTAGTATTTTTCATATAATATGTATGAATTTTATTATTTAATAAATTAAACATATCTATAATTATAGTATGACAAATATATAATATATAGCATAATTCAAAAATTATGAAAGGAGGATATAATTATTCTTTTTTACCTATTTTTGGTTGATTATCAAAAAACTCCTCTTATGAAGCTTTTAAAAATCAGTTTATTGGGGCTAAATAAGTTAACGAATAAATCATTTACCAAATATGTCAATAGTTTTTAAGATAGTCAAAAAGTTAACTTTTCACCAAACACATCAATAGTTTTTAAGATAGTCAAAAAGTTAACTTTAAGTCAATAAATTAAAAAACAACTTATAGTTGTTTGTCAAACACCTCTAAAATGTAGTAAACATATATATTAAAAATAATAAGGTTAAACACATGTTACTTTTTTATAATGTAACCCTTTCAGATATATTTTTAAAATTTAAAATTAATAAAAATTTGCAATTTGAATTTTTAAATGAAATATACAATTTTTATTAAAAGAGTTAATAATAAAATACACGTCACTATTAGATTTACACATAAATAGTAGAAAATATATAAAAACACCCATTGACATAACTCATTTAAATATAGACATTAAATAAAAATTATGTATTATTAGATTTCTTCAAACCTCACATTTCAATGAAAATTTTACTGAATATTGTTTCTGTAATTTTATATTCTTATTAGTTATATTTGTCTTGCCGTTAATTACTTTTGAGAAAATTTTTATAAAAATTAAAAAAAATGATAATTTTAAATTTTAAAATATTTTAAAATATCAAATTACAAAATAATATTATTCAAAATAATTTTTTTATTCTCATAAATATTTTTTGAAAAATTTACGTTAAGTTAGCTCTAGCCCCCTGAGCACAGCTCCTTGATCGGATCAATTACGGACGCCTCGCTTCCAGCAGCAGTGTGGGAGTTGGAGCTACTAGAGAAATTGGGGGCTGATGGAAACCTGATGTTGAGCAAATGGTAGGCCAGCGATCAATCATCAGCTGAACAATCAAGTATGTGAAGACTCCTTGTGTGCAGAAGTATACAAGCGACGTAGAAACCTGAGGGATCTTGGGATTTCCAAGTTTAACCCCTCTAGGATTCTTGGGGTGGGATCTTAGGGGATTAGGATTAGTCCGACTAAGCTGGGATATCTAATGTAATCAAAAAAAAAAAAAAAAAAGAATAAGACCGTTTTTGAATTGTAAAACAATGAAGTCCATAATAAGTATTGTTATTATTGACGTTGTTAGAATGGACCGCATTACACGATCAACCAGGAATCGTTTAACTATCTTGTCCGTCTTCCCATGTTTTAATCGAAGACCTGACAAACGGGCACCAGGAGAAAGTAAGAAACTGAAACACTAGCCCTTAAATGGACAGGTAAGTAGGTAACTACCAGATGTCGTTACATTGGACCACGTTAAGTAACACGACAACTGATGTCTACCCTTCTTAACGTCCATTATTGGAGAACCCAAAGCACCGTGAACTGCGACTGTGTCTGTGGGAGGCCACCATCTTCGGGTTCTGGTGGCCCCACAATGGTTTATCCTTTGTTTTTTTCTCGTTATCTTATTCGTCAATTTTTATATTTTTTATTTTATTTTCCTTCTTTAATTGTTTCTCATGCAATATCCGGCACCTTATTGGGTTGATGCCAATTGTTTTTTTTTTTTTTAACATTCACGTTACTTACTTATGAAAATGGTTTTCACATAGGATTTACCATATTCGTATCATTTTAGGTTATTAATCGTAATATAATTTATAATTGGTAATTTACAACTTAATTATATTAATTATTTATGGTTTGATTTTTAAATTTTTTAAATTTAATTTTATATTTTTATTATACATCTTTTTTCTTCGTATTTTCTTAACGTTTTTTAATTCGTGATTCTAGAAAAGGACTTAATTGGAATTTAAAATTTACATTATTTAAATAAAAATAGATACGAAATTAACATAAATAAAATAGATTAATTTTTGTGATAATTAAATAATATTATAAAAAGAAAATTTTAAATTTTAAATATTAAAATAAAAGTATTAAATTACAAAAGACTTTCATATATTTCACTTTTATTTAAAATATCGTAGTAAATAACATGATAGACAAGAAAAAAACAATAAAGATTTTTTTTTATCAAAAACAACAATCTAGTTTAATATAAGATAACAAATCAAAATTGTGTAATGATTAAATAATATTATAAAATACTAAATGATATTTTATAAAAATATTATGAAAATATTTTATAATAAAAATAATAAAGAATTTTTATTCAAAACAACTTTCTTTTTTGACTTGATAGCACTGAGCTGATTTCCCATCCAACCCGCACTATCCCTCCCATCCAAAGCTTTTTTTACTTAGAGCACCATTGAGTTAGATACATATATGAAGGCGGTGGTGAGAAACTGGTAAAGTGTACGCGTGAGACTTCGGATTATTTAGTTGGATGTTAATTAGTGAAACTTACTGGAATATAATGGAACTAAATGAAAGAGAATAATTTATAATAGAATAAAATATAATATAATAAAAAATTATTTGAAATGGATGGAATGGTTCATAATGTAATATAATAAAATATTGTTTGGAAGATGAATGAAATGAAATATAAAGTATAATAAATAACTATTATATCCTTATATAACACTCTCACACAACTTAGAACCGAAAATGTACAAACATTCGAATCATTTGGTTTTAAAATAGCAAAAACCTGTAACTTACTGACATACAATTAAAGTTGCTGTTGTGACTTGTACAATAATTTTTTTTATATATTTTATATTTTTTATTAATAAAAATTTTATTATTTTATTGTTAATTATATAAAAAATATTATTATTAATTATTTAACAAATTTTATTATATTAAATATTATTTTATTCTATTTGATTTATATTTTAAAATAATTTATTTATATTTTTATTTATATAGAAATATATTTGTAACTTATCAAAAACATGTCATACAAATAATTAAATAATAAGTTTTTATATTTTTATTAATAAAGATGTTATTATTAATTATATAAATTTTATTTTTAATTATATAAAAATATTATTGTGTTGTGTTAGTTGTGTAAAAAATTTAACCTTCTGATTATTATTTAGATTTCTAAACAATCAATCAACCAAAATCACATATGGATCGAATAAACAATGATATATGTACAAATAAGAATACTAACCTTGATCCATTTTATAGTGGAAACGTAAACAACAAAATTTGATGGATTTATATTCTTCCAAGCTAAGATCTAGAAATCAAATGAATTCTTCTTATAGAACAGAGAAAACTGACAGAACCTTTTCTTTTATAGGAATATCAAAAGTGTATCTGGCTTGTGGATCACAACTCTTTTATAGTCAGTTTTGACTTATGAGTCATTGTGGGTCCATTAATCAGAATGGTTCGTAATGGTCTTCTACACATCAGACTCATATTAATAATTAATTAACATTTCTATAGGCCCAATTAATTTACTAAAGTTATATCACATTTTATTAAGCCTATAACCAAGATAGAAATTTACGTACATATATTTATACACGTGGGTCATAAAATTCTAAGAGGTTGTTATTATTGTGTTGTGTTGGTTCCATTAGGCCCTGTTTGGTTAAGGGGTTGGTAATAGAACGAGATGGAACGAACACATTTTTATCGTTTGATTGAGAATTTCATAATAGAAGGTAACAAAATGAGATGAAAGCGGAGTACGTTCCATTCCATCATAAACAGTGAAAATAAGAAACCTTCGATTTAAGGGATTTAGGATGGAACATAAACTAATAAATACATATTACCCAATATGCCATCAATAATTTTTCTTAATATCGATGATTTCTTCTAACCCTAACTCTCTTTTCTCCAAACTCATTTATTACGATCTACAAAAGTTGTATATAATTAATAATATTTTATAGTATTTCTCCTTACCCTAATGATAATAATTTTATATTATTAATACTAAATTGTATACAATTACTAATAAAATAAAAAATTAATAAATTTTTATTAATGAAAAATATATAAGAATTATTCTTTAATTTTTTTGTATATATTTCTATATAAATAAAAATATAAATAATATATTTTAAATATAAATCATGTATAATAGAATAACATAAAATATAATAAAATAACATTTATTAAATAATAAATAATAATATTGTATATAATTAATAATAAATCTTATATAATTAATAATAAAATAATAAAACTTTTATTACAATTTTTATTATTTTAAATTAAAAACTATATAAAAATTATTTATCACGGTTGTAACTTGAACCGTAACTTTTTAATTAGATATGATTTCTGTTTTAAAATCATAACGTTAAACTTCCTGCAACAACCATTTTAATATAAGGGGTGTAATAGTCATTTATTATACATTACATTCCATTTCATCTATCTTCTAAACAATATTTTACTACATTATATTATAAATTTTTTCATCCCTTCCAAACAGCTTTTCACTATATTACACTTCATTCAATTATAAACTATTTTATTTTATTCCATTTTATTTAAATAATTAACATCCAATTACACATATCCTTAAAAAGTTTGCGTGAGTGCGTACTTGGATTTGGCTCTTGTGCCATGTTCATTGCTTTTCCACTTCCAGGAAAAGTAAGAATGGTCATTTAGCTCTACGAATGGTCCTTTAGCTCTAATTTCAATTTTCACGTCTCTTCCTTCTTTTATTGACAAGGCTTACATATGTGGAGTCCTGAAGAGCTCCAATATCTCCCGTTTTTGGAGCATTGTGTTTATGGGTATCCTTTAAATCGACTTTGGTCACTTGAACTTTTTTTCCACGAATATATTAGAACAATGCGACTACGAAAAAGACAAGTAGCACGTAAACATTGAGAGATGAAAGTGCCACTTCGTAAGTGGATAAGATCGTAAGATACTAAAGGAATCTTTTCCAATTTCCATGTTTTCCTTATAAGTTATGACACCACTATTTCAATTCCCTTTAATCACGGTGAAAATGAAAGGATGTCATTTAGCTGGTTTAACTAACTTTTTATTTCAAATTTTAACTTTATAATTTGATTTAATTTAATAATTTTTATTATTAAAAATTGATTAATTTATTAATTAATTAGTCAGTTTTTATAAACTAATATTTTTATGAATCAAAATAAATCGATTATTTTAATTTAACAGTCTCATTTTTCAACTAAGCCTTAAATTTTTTAATGAGTAAGGATATTTTTTTATCATTTTTCATATTTTTTAATTTTAGTCAATTTTAACCAATTTTATGATGATATAATATCAGTTAAATCTTTTAAACCTAAAATATCTAATCTTATCGGTTTAATTTCGAATCCAATTTTTAAAACATTAATTTTCACCACTATTATCACATCTTTTTAAAAATTTAATATCTTAAGCTAGAAAAAGAAAACCTAGGATTAAGGTACTATGATGTTGAGAATCCAATGCGAGTTGTGTCACTTGTGGCCTGACATAGGACGGCAAGAATATTCAATTTGTATTGGATGGCCTTTGCCACGATTGATTTCTGTGTACTCAATGGAAAACATCATAATCAAAGTAACTCTCTTTTGTCTAGATATCATGCAAAAAATTCGATATTCCAAACTTTGTTTTTTTAGACAAAACCTAACATCATGCTTATTCCCCATAGGCCATAGGTAAATCATCGATCACGGTATTGCCACCGATTGGCCAACACAAAAAGGACATGTACCTTTTTATCTTGACCCGAAACTTCTTATTAAAAAAAAGGATAATTCAACTTAAAATATTTAACTTTTTAAATTTTTTAATATTGAACAATTTAGTTCAGATAGTTTTTATTAATGACTCAAAAGCTCAACTCATTCGATCGGTTTTATTATAAAAATTTTTAATTGTTTAATTTTTATTCAAATTTTAATTTTTCAGTTTTATTTACTTTAATAACTCTTGTTGTTAAAAATTAATCAATTAATTAATTAATCAATATTTATTAATTAATAAGTTTTTATAAACTAAAATAAAACAATTAATTTTTATTTAATAATCTTTTTAAATTTAAATTTAAAATTTTAATGGATAAGAAAATGTCTTTGTTTATCTTCCATTTATATTAATTTGATTAATAAATAGATATTTAGTAGATATGTCATATCATATAACTTTTGAATTGAATAAGGTTAATCACTCATTTAAAAAATTTAAAACCTTAGACACTAAATTGAAATTTTTTTGTTATCCTTAAAAATTAATAATTACAAGTTTTATAAAAAATCTAATATAACCTTTTTAAAGTGACTTCGACTATCCAATATTAAAATTTTAGTTCTAAATTTTTAAAATTTTATTGAAGATTCTATATAAAAAAGATGTCAGCTTATTATATCTTAAATTTTATTTTGTTCATTTAATATTTAAAATTATTAGCAACTAGTAATATTTTGTTTAATATACATTATGAAAAATCATCAATAAAAATTAGAATATATTAATAAAGAGGTTGGAGCATCCGATGTTTCAACCTTTATGTCATTTAATTTTATCCATATATTTATATATTCTTTATATAAATAATAGAATATGATAAAGGTAAGATGATCTTATTACTTAATAAAGATCGTATAGAAACAAGAGCCAACAACATTGGAAAATCAAAAGGCCACCACTTAGGTAAAAGCTTATCAACTGCTACAACACTTTTATAGATTAGTGAAACGATCGAGGTTGTGAAATTTATCTAGAAAAGAAGGAAAGTCAACATAATAATGACCGAAGCTGACTGGTCTTCTAAAAACTCCATAACTAATACCATGATTGAAATCAAGCGGGTCCAGTCCACCTTTTAACTTTTTGTTGCATCCTTAGCTACTAAGGTTGCAGTAAATTGAATTTAAATTAATTTTTAAAATAATATTATTTTAATATTAATAAACTTAGATTAAGATTTGAATTAAATTTGAATTATATGTTTAAGAGATTAGCTTGAATTGAGTATTTGGGTTTATTTTATCACCTTTAATCATCAATAATTTAAGATAATATAATACAAATTACGATTAATCCAATATTTTAAAACTACACCAAAAGTTAAAACAGTAAAATATTAAGTTTAGACTCGAGATGAACTAAGTTGGTTATAATTTTAACCAGTTAAATAATTTATCTAAAATATATAATTTATATGCAATTTTTTAAATATAGACTTAAATAATTGATAAGTTTTTTATTATTATAAACTTAAATATTTAATTAAGTAATATGCCCATAATTTATAATATTTTAAAATATTAAAATATAACATGATATTAATATCAGTAATAGTTTACTTTAAATTATGGATGTCAGGCTGTTATCCAATCCTTGTCGCGGAGGATAAAGCAAATGGCATTGAGGGAATGTGTGGTTCTTGCGTCTCAATGAATACATAAAGGTTCGCGAACTTTGTAGAAGCTCCATCCTTTAATAAGAAGCCCCTCCTCGCAGGCTTAAGTTGGACATGGGGTGCAAATCGGGTTAAGTATTCAACTCGAGCTCACTAATTCAAAGCCCAAGAAATAAGACAACACACACATTGCCTTATTTAGAATAGTTAGGTCGAGTTGTCCAAGCCCAGTCTTCTATTGTACTACAGTAGGGCTAAATCCATCTGATTGCACCGCACGTGACCTGAAATATGTTGAGGGGCACATAGTCGACCACTCGAAAGAATCTTCAGTTAGGAGAGGAATCTTTGTTGGAGGGTACACTTGGCGAGTCTCCGTTTCGCGGTTTTCCGTTTCTCGGCTGTCCGTTTCTCGGCGGAGACATCAGGTGGGTCCGCTCTTCACGGCGTTGCAATGTGGAGGCTGCTCCTAGACCTACCCCATGCAACCGCACATTTGGCTTCATAAGAATTTGCCGTACTTTTACTAAAGTACCCTTGCCATTAAGTATATAGTCTCGCTTCTCATTCGCATGACCAATATATCCCTGTATTTTTCTCTATTAAGCCGATCAAAATTTTCTTTTTCATTTCAGTCTTTAATACGAACTATTTAAGCTTTTTCTAAGGGGGGGAAAAAAGGATTTGTCATTAGTTGCTTAATAAACCAACAGGGGCAATTAAGTCATCAGATGCTTGAGGACAACGGGTACAGATTCTCTATTTAAATTGGATTCTTCCTGTCGATTCTTTCATATATCGTATGCAGATAGAGAGTTCCATACAGACACTAAGACTAGCACACCGGACCTCGCCGGAGAGATAGGGAGGGTCAGAGAGAAGAGCGTTAAGTATTGCAATTAAGTAAAAGGACACATAGAATCGGAGAGAATCTTGAGAAACTCTAGGCTCTGCACTTCGCCATATCTGGATCGCATTCTTCATACTGTTTAGTCTAACCGCGGCTTTCTCTCGATACGTAAACACGCTTGTCCCGATGTTTAATTTATCTGAGAATCTTTGCATTGCACGAATTGACAGTTGTTTTTGATGCCGTTACAGATTTCACTTTGGAGATACTACTCCAGAAACTAGATCGCACTGGCGCTAGAGATTGGAGGTAATGTGGTTTCCTATATGGAATATCATTGTGCCTTTTTTGATTATTTTCTTTCCTGTTGTTTTCGCACCTCATGATTCTAGAGTCACAAAATAGTGAAAAGAGAAGTTAATCGCGCATATTGATTTTCCTTTTTCGGATCACTAAATGCGACAACCGATTCGGCGACTATGGAGTTTTCTTATTTATGTAATCAGTTGGATGAAATTATACTATGAGAAATAGTTGAGAAAGAGTATAAAGTAGTTGAAACAAGAAAGGGAAGTTCCATTCATCGGTTATGGGGAATTTCTATTCAACTTCTTTAATGTCGTCCTTTATCACCCACCAGTGTCATTAATAGATGTGCAGAAGTAGGAGTCGGAAAGGTAAGTCACGGTTGTCGGCAGCTGATTACATCTGGCGAACATGCACATTCAATAAAAAACAAATTTATAAACCTTTTTAGCCTTTT
>JANVCQ010000004.1:3916503-3937337 GCA_025531925.1 Erythroxylum plowmanianum
GGTTGTCGGCAGCTGATTACATCTGGCGAACATGCACATTCAATAAAAAACAAATTTATAAACCTTTTTAGCCTTTTTTTTTCTGTTTTTCTTTTTTAATCTCTTCCGAATGTTTGTTTCTGCTAATTTTTGTATTCTTTTTGCTTGCTGTTTCTCTTATTTTTATGGACGTATATATTTATAACACGTTTACCGAAACAAGTGGTTGATAGCTATTCGAAGCTTCCTATACATGCTTCCGTTCTTATTAGTTTGCGTTCAAGGCTTGGGAAGCTTTGTTAATTGTTATAGACAGCAAGCGAAAGTCATGGAACGGGGCGGAGATTTCTATGTAGGATAAAGTACTAGATAGGTCATTTAAAGTAATCTATTTTTGTGTATTCTTAGGGTATTTAAGATCACTTTTTTTTTTCTTATATTTAACTAGTGCTCGTTTTTTTTTTTTTTTTTGAAACTAACTAGTGCTCGTTTTCTACTTAGCATTATCAAACTTTAATATTTTTAAATTGATATTTTAAATTCAGTCATTCTTTTATAATTCTAACTACCTCGTAATTGTTTTTTTCCAAAATTTTGAATTTAGATTTTAAAGAGAAGTAAAAATTTTAATACCCATAAATTTAAATTTTTGCAGGATAAATTATATCTAAATATGTATGAAAATATTAATGAGATAGGACTAGTTTTATCTTTAATCATATATATGAAGTCGTATTTATTGAGGAATTAATAGGAAACTAGCATGATTGCAACTTAAATAGGATAAAATAAATTTAAATGAAAAATATATAATTGAAATTATTTATTTTCGTCCATTTCTTTTAGTTTATTTCAAAAATTTGATGAACAATATTATAACTAATATTTATAAGAGAAGTAAATTTGCAATAACTATTTAAAATACTAAAGGGACAAAGACGCAAACTACAAAATATCATTTAATTAAATTGGAATACCTTTATTATTATACTCAATAACTACTATTCTTAATAACAACGTAAGGGTTTTCCGTTAGGTTTGATCTAGTTGTGGCATAGAAATATAAAATTAGGAAACACTAATTTGATCAATAAAAGGACATAGACACAAACTACGTGAAACAATTAACCGATTGGTGGAACGACGGTTCAATTATGATGCATGTCAATCGTATAAGGATTCTGGGATCTTTGAAACCATTGGAAACCTAGAGTAACATGATGGTTGACGGCATCCAATTTCCTTGGTCACCCGCATAATTGGTCTACATTGGATCAGTTTTGTTGTTTAACTTTGTCCAATTGTTTGCAATTGCTTTTTAGTTGATAGAAGTCCGAGCTTTTAACTTCTTCAATTTAGGTGAACTAAGACCCAGGGTTTTCTACGCCTGGGTGACGCTGAAATTTGGGATGAAGTAGGCTACTAGTTCCCTGCGTGATTATTAACGTACACGCATTGACTTTAACCTACGAGACAAACCTCTTACTCTCATCATGACAAACGTTCGTAATCTTGTAATGTCTTATTTACCCTTTGTCCTTTTGAGCCACCAGTTCTGTAGCAACTTTATCAGTAACAAGTTAAAACATTAATCCTCTCCGATTTGATTTGTTGTAATCTTGTAATGTCTATTTGATTTGTTTATCATGCCATAATTCAGAAATCTACTCGTGCGGCGTTACCCAATAGGGCTTTTGGATAAGACTTTGCCAACCGGTGTTGGAAATTTCAGTTTTAAAGAGCCTATTTTACTGACAAAAACCATACATTATTTGACTCCAAATACCAGGAGTATGGTCAAACTGCAAGGCATATACGCAAACTTGGTTTGTGATTGGTTATCGGAATAATCGAGTATATTATCTAGGGTCATGTGTCGTATATTGTCTAGGGGCATGTGTGCAATATACTGCATGTCATTTCTAGTGTGAACTACAATACGTTTTGGTTTTACTCCACTACGAATTATATAAATTCAAGATCTCGGGTATAACTACAGCTTTTGGCTTCAAATCAAACTAAACGGCTTTTATTGCCCCTTCTCTACAAATGATAGCACTGCTAGATTGTCGTCGCGTTCCTTAATTCACCCATCAAAACAATGTCTAAGTTTGTGGTTAAGTTATAAGTTCTGGCTCTTGTCCAAAAGAGTTTGTGTCATCTTACGGTTCTTTCGTGATTACCAAGGCACATAGTTCTCTACGTTGTCATACATTACTCCTTCATGACACCTTGATTTGTTCTCAAGAAGTTTGACAGACTTCAAGCTTTGGTTTATAGAGTGGGGAGTGGGGACGATTTTACTGAAAAAAAGAGCCGTTTCATCCTGGGTGGAAGCGACTGTAAGTTAGAGCCAGCATCGTTGCAGTTACAATTTCTCGCAAGCTATGGGATGCAGTTCTATGACCATTCCCACTATTCCGGCAACTAGTCCAGGTGTCTTTAAAGAATTCCATGGTCTTCGACGTTCAGAGTCAGGCAATGACTTGTGCACGCAAAGCAGGATGCAGAGGTCCCAGTCGGATAACCACCTTTGCTATTCCATCAACCGTATACGTTCCAGTGCAGTGCAACCAAAGCTAAAGAACAGTCGCTCCTTCACCATTTTCCCATTCCAACTACCGAGCTCCATAATGCCAAACTCTCTCAGGTCATTTCTTTTCGACCTTGAGACTAGTAAGGACATGGATATGGATATGGATGAGAAAGATTTGGGCACCGTCGAAATTTTGGAGGAAGAAGACATCGAGGGTAACGATAACAGGGAGGTAAAGAAGAGGGCTAATTGGGTAGAGAGGCTACTGGAGCTCAGAAGTTACTGGAGGAACAGACAGCAATCGGAGAACCTAGACTTTGATGACGAAACTTACGCGGTGGATGAAGATAAAGACTGTATGTGTTATGATGATGATGAAAGCGGCTGTGATGTGGATTATAGCTCGGAAGAAGATCAAAGAGCAGAGATGAAGTATGATCGTGAGACATTTTCAAGGTTTTTGACTCGGTTACCATGGTCAGATGTCAAGCCATTATCAAAGCTGGCTTTCTTGTGCAACATGGCGTATGTTATACCTGACATTAAGGTACGACGTAGCAACACCATTCTCTTAAATTCCTTAGTTTCCCCTCCTCTTTTTGACTGATATTGTAAATCTGAAAAATAAAAACAGCTAAAGAAAATCTATTTTCTACCTCTATCCAGCTAATATAAATTATATTTATCCAATTAACCTGCAGCCAAAGGATCTCAGAAGATATTACGGCCTACATTTTGTAACATCATCCTTAGAAAAGAAAACAGAATTAGCTGCTTGTACAAAAGCTAAACTTGGTCAGGACTCTGTTAGTGTAGTTGAGGACTCCAATTCAAAGAGCCTTGACAATCCAGAACACAAGACTCTCGTTCACCCCTCAGTTGCATATGAGATTGCTGCTTCAGCTGCGTCTTATGTCCAATCCCGCGCAAAAGGTCTCCTATATAAAGTCTCTCAGTCCTGTGAAGGTGAATGTAGAGATTCAAGTTATAGGGTGGTCCAGACGGAGCTGGAAGGCGAGAGCTCACTTAGAGTATATAACTCAGAGGAGGCTGCTTATGTTGCAGCATCAACAATGACTGCAGTGGTTGCAGCAGGGGAGAAGGAAAAACAGGAGGCCGCAAGGAGCCTTCAGTCACTCCACTCCTCACCCTGTGAATGGTTTGTTTGTGATGATTTTAGCACCTACACTCGGTGCTTTGTGATTCAGGTAATGAAACATGTTATTCTCCATTATTTTGCATGAGCCATCTAATAAGGGATTAGGTTGCAGAAAAGATGCTGAGATATCGGAAACTAACTGTTCTCTATATTTGCTGAAATGCAGGGATCCGACTCCTTGGCTTCTTGGCAAGCGAACCTCTTCTTTGAACCTGCTAAATTCGAGGTTTGTATTTTACTATTTAGTACAAACTTTTAATCTTTGACTGAGACCTTAAATTTGACGAGGCAGAATAACCAATATACTGGATTTAATTGCTTTTTTTAGTGAAATTTTTTAATTATTAGCTTATTCTAAGATGACAAGTGAATTTATATTTTAACTCAAAACTTTAAGATACAAGATTAATTATATTGTTATTATTTGATGAACCATTTATTTGAATACAATTATTTTACTTTAACTAAATTAAGTATATACTATTTACAATTTAAAAATACATTTTACTTGAATAACTTGTTCAATTCTATTTTATAAGTATATATTAGTTTGATATTAATCTTTATATTTCATAACTATTATTTTTATTTTAAGAAGATGAACAGTTTATATATAAAAAGACTTATATTTGGCCAAAATTTTAAAGCAATTAGTTTTGAATAATTCAACAACACCATCTAGTAAAAATCTTGCTAGGATATATAAATTACTTGTTTTTTATTTATTCTCAATATGAAATTTATTATTTATTTAAAAATGTTGGCAGGAAACAGAGGTGCTTGTCCATAGAGGGATTTATGAGGCAGCAAAGGGTATATATGAGCAGTTCATGCATAAAATAACTGAGCATTTGAATCGATATGGAGAACGTGCAAAGCTTCAATTTACTGGTCATTCTCTTGGGGGCAGTCTCTCTCTTTTAGTCAGCTTGATGCTTCTGAGCAGGAAGGTTGTCAAACCATCCAATCTTCGTCCCGTTGTCACTTTTGGCTCACCATTTATCTTCTGTGGCGGCCAACAGCTTTTGAAAGATTTAGGGTTAGATGAAAGCCATGTTCATAGTGTGGTGATGCACAGAGATATAGTCCCAAGAGCTTTCTCCTGCAACTATCCCAACCATGTTGCGTCATTACTCAAACGTCTAAGTGGCACCTTCCAATCACACCCGTGTCTTAATAAGAATGTGAGAATTATCTTCCATAACTCTTTAATTGCAATTTAACCATCAGGATCCTATCAGAAAAATCCTAATGAGATAAGAGTAATAGTAAATAATTTCACCATTTTTCCTTTATTTTTATGCAGAAACTCTTGTACTCTCCATTTGGTAAATTATTCATACTTCAGCCTGATGAGAAATCGTCCCCTACGCACCCCTTGCTCCCCCGAGGGAATGCACTGTATGCTTTTGGCGAGACTCAATCTGGAGAACACTATCCAAGTGCCCTGAAAGCATTTCTCAACTCTCCTCATCCACTGGAAACTCTCAGCGCTCCAACGGCGTATGGTTCAGAAGGTACAATCTTAAGAGACCATGATTCAAGCAATTACCTGAAGGCGGTAAATGGAGTTCTGCGGCAAAACACAAAGTCACTTGACCGCCATGAAAGAAAGCCAAGGACTGGCCTATGGCCACTGCTCAATTCACCTTCTCCTCACTCATGGGACCATGGTAATCACCTGGAGACCGGCATGCGACCAAAGGAAATAATGAGCGGCGTGTGAAGCACTTATATCTAGTTCTCAAACAAAGTCGATGGGGGGAGAAAAGCGCGAAATTCCTACTACTCTCCTTGCCCCAATTGATTCATAGGTTTGGTGTACAGGCCGTCAATTCCGATATCCGACCTCCTATGTGGTATATAATATATATATACATATATAGCTGACTGACAACTCAATAAAATGCCCATCATTTCTTTTTTTTTTAAGGGAAAGAAAACAATACAAATTATAAAATGCGTCTAGGGCGACAAGTCCTTGACATGTCCTCTAACATGATTGAAAGTCACCCTACGAGTGTAAAATCAAAAGTAGTGATTCCTATCAAAAAGTTCTCTACATACTTGACTAGTCAGTCAGCACACCTATTGCTTTTCCCGTAGATGTGATGGGGTAGGACTACCTAGTTCCGAGTGAACAATTCATTGATACCCAAAATTAGGAAATTAAGAGACATTTGCTGTTGGGATAGGGAGGAAAGTAATTGAATCACCTCACGCGAATCAATCTCTAACTCTATTCGTCTGTAGCCTAAGGTCCAGGCAAGGTTAAGTCCTGAGTAAACTCTACAAAGTTCAGGAGAGAGGGAGGAGCACCAGCCAATATTCTGTACAAAGCTTTCAATCCAAGGACCCGAATTATCACGAATCAGGCCTGCTGAGGCTAACGATAGCGATCTTCTACTTGCTCCATCAGTATTCAATCGGACCCAGCCCGGGGGATGTTTTTGCCATCCAAGAAGATGTTGTACCCTGGTCCATGGGCCGTAGCCTTCCATCTGAGCAGTGGTCGCCGTCTGGTCTGGTGCTCGCGTCGTCCCTTCCTCTGGTGCGTTACCCCCGTTCTCTTGCTGCTCGGTGTGGCATTTCGGACAATTTGTCGCACCATGGCCAATTAAACCGCACGAGAAGTAGATCTGTGGCAAGCCTTTGTACGCGACTTTAATGAGTTCTCTATCGAGTTCAACGATTGAGCGTAGAGGAGAGTTTAGATTGATATTTACGGCGACTCTAGCATATTTTCCACGTTGGGCTAGTCTGGTGGTGTCATCAATTTTGATCGTGCGACTCACGAGATTTCCAAGTGCGGTAAGGATGGACGGATGATAGCGAGCTATCGATAGTTTTAGAAAGCGAACTCAAGCAACCACATTCGAGATCATCCCGGAAGACGGGTGGAAGTTGGAGGACCATGTTTGAAAGGATAAGATGTGTCCAGAAATCACCCATGGTCCTTGGGTGAGGGCCTGCAAATAATCAGTTTCTTCAACAAAATTTATTAGGTAAAACTCGTTATCCATGTCAACAATTTTCATTGGTCCAGTGAGTTTCCACATCGAAGAGAGTCTGGCTTTGAGCATGTAGAAACCCAATTTTCTGCCTAATAATTTAACAACAGCCTTAGCCCATTGATTATCAAGTTGATTTCTGAGTATTGTAGATAATTCTATGCCCATACCGTACTGTCCTTGAACCAGGGTGATGTCCCCGTCTGTGAGGGGAATTGGTTCCTCATCAGGCCAGATAGGTTCCTTCTCGCCAATGCCAGGGCCTGAGTTTCCAATGAGACGAGTTGAGAGGGGGGTCTTCCTCTCGCTCGCCGATATGCACCTTCTTAGCAGCATGTCCAGCAAATGCCGTGGAATTGCTTGAGTCTTTGTCAAAGTCTGATTTGTTTGGATGCGCTGGGTTGTTTGGATCCATTCAATTAAAGGGTGTTCAGGAATTTGGAAATTCGTTGGGTAATTTCTTCAAACAGGTGGTGATCGCAGCTCTTTAAATGAGGATATGGCACTTGATCGGCGATCTTTCCAGGAAATTTTCCAGTGACGATGATAAGACGGAGATTAACAGAAAAACGCAAACCATCAAAGAACAAAAGACGGAGATGTGGCGTTTTTCCTTTGGAAAGAAACACCCCAGTGCAAAGATGAGATTTTTAGTGCTTGCTTCACCTAACTCCTCTCTTTTAGTGCTTGCCCGTCATTTCTTTCAGTAAAGAAAATGCAAACCCGTTGAGGTTTTTCATTTTTTCTTTTCCTCTGTTAACTATGTAAATTAGTTAGTTGGAATCGGATCCGAGTCCTTAGGCCTAAAATTGGGGGTGTTTGGAAAGATGTACTCACATGCTTAGAAATACCAAAAATTGATGGGTTTAATTTATGCATATAAATTGAAGCTCATCTTTTTTATAAATTGAATTTTGATGGGTTTAATTTATGCATATAAATTGAAGCTCATCTCTTTTATAAATTGAATTCACTCCTTTAAGTATAGGAATTCAATTACATTGAAATTTGAGGAAGATACCTTTGAATAAAAACTATTGTTCACTGTGAGTTTATAACCAGACATTCATCAAAGTTTATATATTTTGTAGGATTTTATTGAGTACAATTCGTTGTCCTGTATTTCTTATCAAGAATCACTTTGTGTTATTTAAAAGTAGCGTCTTGCTTTTTTGTTCTTTTATTCTTTGGATTATTTTACTTCTCATTCTCTTGTGATTCACTTGATTGGATTCCAAAGAATATTAATTAAAATATTATTAATTAAAATATTATTAATTAAAATATAATTTATTTATTAATTAAAATATTATAATTAATTAATTACAATAATAATTAATTAATCAATATATTGTAATTGATTAATTGCAATATAAGTAATTAAAATACGATTAATTAATTAATTAAAATATAATAAATTTTTATTTCTCAATATTTTTTACAAATCAATTACTGTTAATGATAATAGTAATTATTCATTTCTCTTAACCAACTATTATAATAATAATAATAATATTCATTCTCGTTCCTCACTATATTCATTCTCATTTCAAACAGTATAATCGAATTTATTTATAATATTATTGAGTTTGTTGCAAATAGTGTAAATTGAATTCAATTCAATTTCATTAATGTTACTGAATCAAATTAGTTAATGAATTCAATTCAAAAGTTTCCAAACAACCGATAAACCTTAGCTTCAACTGGCCTTAACATCTAAACTCTTTACTCGATTAGCTTCCTTTCCAAGAAGCAGAAGGGGAAGGTAAACTAAAGACTTCTCGACAATCTCTGCAAAATTAGACTTGCTAATTGTACATTTAGTTTTGAATTCAAACATGTTTAAGGTAAAAGTACATTTAGTTTTGAAGACCAAACATTATCGTTTACCAGCTTCAGCCATCCTTTTCCGGATCTCATGAGCCGCGTTGAAAATGCCCAGAGTAGGTTTATTACACACAAAGCACTTCTTGTTTGTTGAGTGATGCTGATAACCAAAGAAGAGGATGAAAGATTAGTCTGATTTAAACCGACCGCACTGTAAAGCATGATTAAAAAGACACACACACTTGGATACAAGCATCACTGACCCTGACCATAAAGTTCATGCATTGATTGATCAAATATCTGAAGTGGCATAAATAGGTTACCTTCAAAGCACAATGCTCGCAGAAGTAGTGCTTGCATTTTGTGACAACAGGATCTTGAAAAGGTTTCCTGCAGATGAAACATGCAAATGGTAAGGCATCGTCGTCGTCGTCGTCATCACCACCCTGGCCTATATCTCCCTCGTCTTCCTCGAGAGCCCTCAAGGCCAGATTTCTCTTCCTAACCTTCTCAGCCTCCTCCCATTCTTTCTCCAATTGCCAACCAGATTTATAATCCCCTCGATCATGCATGAATTTACACGAGTCTCCATACCCACAATAACCAGTTTCTTTGTAGTCCTTGCATATGTCTGGCTGGTAATCAAACCTAGCTGACACCCTAATGTGAGCAGAAGCCCTAAGAGGCCCATGTGCACCACCAGCCTTCTCACTTGATATTGTTTGCTCTCTTCGAAACCCAGCTTTATGATCGGTATACCCGTGAATTCCTTTATACAGTTTTTCGTCACCAGAGCTTTTGCTTTTACCCTTCAATGCCTCTTCTGCTCGTTTAAGAGCCTTTTCACGGATGGCTCGAGCATCTCTAGAAAAATCAGTCTCAGTCTCCAGGATTGCTGTAGCTCTACTATCGTTTTGAACTTGAATTTCCTTTGATGAATCAAATTGAAACATTGGCCTCACAGATTCTTCATTTGATTCAACTGATGCAGTGCTCTTGGAAGATCCGGTCGAAAAATAGAGCTTATTGTCAGATTTCGGGGCTTTTTTCTGGTTTTGGGACAAAAAGCTCTCATTTTTTGATTCCTGATCTTCGTCTTCATCTTCCTCAATTGTTCTCTTCCTAATATTTTTGTTCTTTAATGGTTTTCTAAAAAAGTTGCAAACTACATGAAAAAACCAAAACAAAAACCACAGCTTAACTACAAACGAAGGCATAATCGCTTAGAGAAACTAAAATAAGATAAGAATACAAATTGAAAAAAGATACAAGTACTGAAGTTATCGACAAAGAAAGATATGCACCTTGCTCGGACTGTTGAGCTTCACCTGAATCCGCCATATTCAGGGCAATTAGAACTGAAGAGAAAAACATTAACATGACAATTCAATAAGTTTCCCTAATCAGCCGCAAGTCCAGAACAGAGAAAACTAATAATCACTGAAAACCAAGAAAACTAATGCTTACTGAAAACTAAATGCAACAACCAAGGCCAGGAAGGAACAAATTTGAAGTCAAGAACCTTACCCAATCAAAGCCCGATTGGTAGTGAAGCTGTAGCACATACGAGACGAGACGCCGACAAGAACTATCACCGGCGGCAACAAAACCAATTTAGGGATCGGAGAGGAAAAAGCTCCAGAAATTCATTAGCTGCCAACTACTTCCAGTCTTGGGTCTCCGACTAGTTTCGGGTCTGGCATGCAGTTGCGGACCCAATCGGATTAAATCCAAATGGTTGGTTATTAGGGTTTGTTCTTCAACAATGATGGGGCTGGACTGGGCTGGGCTTTCAAATTGCGTCTTCCCGCAACCTACACAGGCCAATAGCATCAGTTACCGATCACTTTTATCTCGAGGCATGGAATTGGAGTGTGTATAGAAAGGAACCAGGCTGGTTAGGTTTAGGTTAGGTTAGGTTTACTTGGTCCTCTTCACAGTATTCGTTTCAACACAACTTAATTCAATTCGATTGATGTATGTATTAACATTTTCTTCACACTACAGATTCCATTCATCGACATTGTCTCTTCTCAATCCTCTCTGTCTCTTTAGTCTTTCCCCATTAATTCAATTAACAACCATAGAAAAAAGTTCAAAATTTGCATAAACTTCTCTAGCCTATATTAGCTTCCATTAATATTATATTAACAATAAAATATAAAAGAACCCCTTCTTCTCTGAGTCAAATTGATTTTAATTTGCCCTACTCCTTCCCTCCCTTCCCCCTTCTTGCATTTGCTATCTGGATTCTGGTCCCCTCATCCCTGTGTGTTCTTCTCTTCTCAGCCCCTTTTGATATTGATTCACGGACACTTCGCCATTACGAGATTAAACAGTTTTCCTTAGGGTTTTGATTTTATCTCACATCATTTCTATCCTTTAACTCCATTTTTTTTTTCATACCCTCTAAAACATAATAGGGTTTCCTTCTCTCTCTTGTTGTTGTTCTTGTTTTTCTTTTTTTAAAAATAAATTGGTCAGGGTTTCCCTTTCTCTATCATTTTGGAGTTAATAGATTTGATTAGTGACAATCTGTGTGTAACGAAAGAACTTGTAGATATTTAGGTATATTGAAGCGCCCCGCCCTGGATTTTGTTGCTGAGGTCTCTGTGTCGAGCGATCCTGGTTTGACCATATCCAGGATTTTGGTTGAAATTACAAAAATTTCCACCTACCCATTTGGTTTAAACGATAGTAAGGAGTTGTGGGGAAGTTTCCTTCTCCTAAAAAAAGGCGCAGATTGAAAGAGAACAAGAATCCCTGTTTTTATCCCATTTCTTTGTGCTCTTTTAATCATCTGGATGTTTGTATTTCTCTAGAATCTATAAGAGGGTATTGGTGGTGGTGGTGGTTGTTTTGTGGCTTAGTTTTTTTTTTTTGGATATTAAAGAAAAAGGAAAAGACGAGAGGAAGGTGAAAAAGGTGGTTAAGATTGCATGGGCGAGCATGAGGGGTGGGCGGAGGCAAGCAGTGGGCTATTGCCAAATGGGTTATTGCCCAACGAAGCGGCGTCGGTGATCCGAGCCCTGGACGGCGAGCGATGGTCTAAAGCCGAAGAGAGAACAGCGGAGCTCATTGCTTGCATTCAGCCCAATCAGCCTTCTGAAGAGCGCCGGAATGCTGTTGCTCATTACGTCCAACGCCTCATCTCCAAATGCTTTCCATGTGAGGTATGGATTCTCTGTTCTATTACGTTTGCCTTCTGCAATTTTGTTTCTATTCATTAGTGTTGATTATGTTGTTTCTCGGGTTCTTAGGTATATGAACATTTGTAGATAATCGGAATTGGAGTTAACTGTCCGGATGGGATTTGTAAACTAAACTAGGATGATTGGTTTTAGGTCTTATAAGGTGTTTTATTCCCTTGAGGGGCTATTTTCTAGATGGAAGTGTATTGTTTGTAAGTGTTAGTAATTTCGATTTGAATGTCATTCTTATGGAAACCAAATGTTGGTTAAAATGTAATATTACTGATTAGTAATTCTTGCTGCATTTGAGCCGTGCCTCAATATTTTCCATTGTTGCAAAACTCTGAGTCTTTATTTCTATTTGGTTATGTATTCTTAATTATGACTGTTATTACATGTCAATGATTGTTGTTATTGTCGTCATTGTCAGGTGTTCACCTTTGGGTCTGTACCACTTAAAACTTACTTGCCAGATGGGGACATAGACTTAACTGCCTTCAGTAAGAACCAAAATTTGAAAGACTCGTGGGCTCATCAAGTTCGTGATATGTTGGAGAATGAGGAGAAGAATGACAATGCAGAATTTCGAGTGAAAGAAGTTCAGTACATTCAAGCGGAAGTATGTCCCATTTTGCTTCATTGCTATTTAGGCTCTCTCTTAATGATGAACATGTCAATATCTTCTAACCTTGTCGTCTTTATTCATAAATGTACTGTTCATTGTTGGCCTGGATTTATGATTTCAGTATTAATGATACAGAGATGCTCAATTACTTTTCTTTGGATAGAATTTAACTGAGACAAGTGGAGAAGAAGCTAAAGTAGGATGAATAGGAACTGAGACAAATGGAGAAGAATGCTGAACCATAGGCCTGAATTGTATCATGGAAGAAAATAGTTGACTTTCAAACCATGAGCAGGGCTTGAATTTTCTTTTAAGCCATTAGTTTAACCAGCTCTGTAAACAATACACGGAAACAAACTTGTCATGAAAAAGAGTTTTGTCTCTTACCCTCCAATATGTAGCGTTACAAGGACTTCTTGTGCGTTGTCTTGGTTAGGGCTGTAAACTTGGCTTCATGATCAATGCTTTTTCTTCTGTATAATTAACTTTAGATGATTTGTGAGACAAATTTCAGCAAATAACTGTGTGTTACCATGTAGTCTATTATATGTCACTGTTGAAGATTTAGCTTTTCTTAGATATATGAACAAAATTACAGGTGAAGATTATAAAGTGTCTTGTGGAGAACATTGTGGTTGATCTATCATTTAACCAGCTCGGTGGGCTATGCACCCTTTGTTTTCTTGAGGAGGTTAGTGGGTTGTTAAACAAATAGCATAAGAAATTGATTTTTAGAAGAAAAGTCACAATGGTAATACCTTTTGTTTTTCTCTGAGTCTTTTGTAGGTTGATAATCTCATAAATCAAAATCATTTATTCAAGCGGAGCATTATTTTGATAAAGGCTTGGTGTTATTATGAGAGCCGGATACTGGGTGCTCACCATGGATTGATTTCCACCTATGCTCTTGAAACCTTAGTTCTTTATATATTTCACGTTTTCAACAATTCCTTTGCAGGACCCCTTGAGGTAGGCTTCATTAGCTTTGCATTCTTTAGTCTAGCCGCATTGTTTTGCAGTCATCTGATCTTTCTCCATTTGGGCTATGCATTTCAAGGTCCTTTATCGCTTTCTTGAGTTCTTCAGTAAGTTCGATTGGGACAACTTCTGTGTTAGTCTCTGGGGGCCAGTGCCCATTAGTTCGCTTCCAGATGTAACAGGTATCTCATAATTGCCTTAAAGTCATATGTTAACTTCTGGCGGATCCCTTTATTTGGAAGTGCTAGTCAATTTACCAGCTGTTGTTATTTTATGACTTGTCTTGCAGCGGAGCCTCCTCGAAAGGATGGTGGAGAATTACTACTTAGTAAATTATTTCTTGACGCTTGTAGTGCTGTGTATGCTGTTTACCCTGTTGGTCAAGAAAATCAAGGACAACCTTTCATTTCGAAACACTTCAATGTTATTGATCCATTACGGATAAACAATAACCTTGGACGTAGTGTCAGTAAAGGTATTTGAATAACAATAATCACCTTTTGCCTTCTGGATGTTTTCATTTCACCTCCACCATGAGATACACACATTCTTGCGTTTGCCACACACAACAAAATGTTGTATACAGCATCAAGGTTCCAAACATTTAATGTTGTTAGCTATCCATTTCCTTAGAAAGTATATTTTTATTTTTGTTTCAATTGCTCAGTTGATTTAATTTTCCTCATGGCTGATACTTTTTCTATAAAGATGATCCTATTAATCCTTGAATCTTAGCAAAACAGAATAAAAAGGCACTAAGGGATGAAACATATCAAAATGTTTAACAAAAATTGCAATTTTTATTTCCTGCATAAAAAGTTGAACAAGTGGTTATGTTGACGTTAGCACTTCTAGCAGAGTCATTGGCCAGGATTCTAATTTTAAGTCTCATTTCATTTTTTATTTTGGCTCGTTACTATTTGTTATTTATGCATTTATTGAATGAACTCTCATGAGACACATTGCTGCTGGGGTACTACTTGCTCCTACCCAGTCCAAAGTTTCAACTAGTATATTATCACGTTATCTTTGGCTTGGGAAAGATTGCTTGATTTTCTTTGTTTTTATTGGGATTCTAGAAGGACTTTGTGTTTGGTTGCATACGGAATTCGGCCTTGCCTTGTGGTTTTGTTCTATTGTTGGGTTTTGGAACACCCTCTGGTGGTTACGGTGAATATTGGATAGGATTATAGCAAGTGGCTTGCTTGAGTAGCTGAAGAGTTAGCAAAATATTATAGAGAGGCAAGTTCTTAATATCTGGAGCAGGTCCATGATTATCAGAATTTGCAGATTTTTAGTGCTGACCTCTTCTGTTGATGAAATGCTTTGGTTAGTTCATCGTATGGTCTGTGGGCAAATTCTATTATATTCTCCATTTGACTGGCTGTGTAGGATATGTGATCACAGCTTTCCAATCATTATTGATTGCTATCCTTAAATTATTGTCTCACTTCATTATATTGTCCTTTCAGTCCTATATTAAACAGAAAGTGTCGGCTGGGACTAACTTAAAAAATGCTTATAATTTCAAGAGTAGCATGACTCACCAAATGAATGTATGTGATTTTTTGTAATACTTTTGGATATTTCTCTAATGGTCAAACTCTACTTTCAGCTTGAATTTCTATTTTGCTGTTAATTTAACAACTGGCTTTTTTAGGTAACTTCTTCAGGATACGCAGTGCATTTGCATTTGGGGCGAAAAGGCTGGCTAGGTTACTTGATTGCCCAGAAGAAGACCTACATTATGAAGTAAACCAGTTCTTTATGAACACTTGGGACAGGCATGGCAGCGGCCAGCGCCCTGATGCGCCAAAGAATGACTTACGGCGTCTGATATTGACAAACCCTGATCATACTAATGGATCTGAGCATTATAGGAATAATTCGAATGCTAAAACCCCTAGCTGTGAAACTCAAGTTGATGCTCATAGTTCACGCAGTGTGTCCTCCCAGCATGGTAATTATCCCACTGAGAGCACAACTAGAAGCAGTGAAGTTGCTGCAGTTTCTCGCGGTCAAACACAAAAGACTTATGTTAACTCAACAAGCACTAGGATGTCAGATCAGTCAAGGAGAGAAAGTGATTCCAGTCAGGGTGCTTATGCTGATAAAAGTCAGAAAAGTTCCAAACCAGATAACTTGGGCAATGACCTTCAGGGACGGTACATTTTTGCAAGGACACGATCTAGTCCTGAACTTACTGATGCATACACTGAAGTTCCTTCTCAAGGAAGACATAACAGAGCCTCAGAAGGTGGAAAGGGCCAGACTTCATCTACTAGGTTGGATACTAACAGGAGGAAGAAGCCAGAATCTGATAATCTGATTGGTCATTATCTTAGATCTCCAATTGACGATTCTTCAGGTGTTAGGCAAAACCCGTCCCATCAAAATCTTGATGCGACTGCAGGCTCATCAAATAACTACTATGATGATCATGGTTTGAATGCAATGGGTGAGGAAGTTGCTTCCATGATCGGGGCACTTATTATGCAGCAGGAAGAGCAAGACCGTGTAAATATGATGGCATCTTCTGCAGGTCATGGGTTCAATGGTCAGGCTCACGTTCCATTGAATTTAGCATCAAGTCAGGTCCTTGCTTCAATGCGTTATGCTCACAGAAATTTGGGAGGAATGATACCCACTAATATTCCAATGATGGAGGCTCCCTGGGGGACAAATATGCAATTTCGTCAAGGCTTGGTACCATCTTCACTAACCCATTATTTTCCTGATGTAGCATTGACCTCGAATCTGGAAGATCCCACTGAACCCAGTAATGAGAATTTTGGTCACACTGAATTGAACACTGTGGAAACTGAACATGATCCCTGGCATGAAAAGGAGAGGGGCTCTCATGTTGGATTTGACCTTGACAATGGAGGATTTGAAACTCATCAATCAGATGAAAAGCAGCAGTCTGCATCTAGTTATAATTTTGTCCCTTCCTCCCATATGGGTGTCTATAATAGCTCTGCTAGAGTTCAACAGAAGTTCACGAAAGAATTTCGAACTGCAACAAGAGAAATTGATCCTTTCTCATATCAGGAGAACAAAGGCTCTGAAGTTTGCTCTGATGAGAGAATTGATAGTTCAAGGTCTTTCCCAGCTTCACGTTCGAGTTCTTTGAGAAGTAAAACTTCTTCTGAGAGCTCTTGGGAAGGATCATCTGCAAAGTCGTCGAAGTCAACCAGGGACAAAAGAGGCAGGAAAACTAGTTCAGTGCCATCTGTAGTATATGGGAAAGGTAAGACTGTATGTGATCATTTATCTAATCAAACAGATGATGACAACAAAGACTGGAATGTTGTGTCTGCCACGGCTCCTGATATGACTGAAAGAAACATTGGACCACAATCTACAGCTTTGCATGTCCTGAGGCATCAAACATCTGGGTTTGATACTGCTCAGACAAGTGCATCTGAGTCTTTGATACCTATTGCTCCAATGCTTTTAGGTCCTGGTTCACGACAAAGAAACGCAGATAATTCAGGCGTTGTTCCATTTACATTTTATCCTACAGGACCACCGGTCCCATTTGTTACAATGCTTCCTGTATATAACTTCCCAAATGAGCAAGGGACTTCTGATGCACCAGGCCAATTTAGTGTCGAAGAGATCCCAGATAACAGTGACTCTGGTCAGAATTTTGAGTCAGCTGAGGGACTTGACCAAGCCGAGGTGTTAAGTTCTGATTCCATGAGGAGGGTAGCTTCTATTGAGCCCTTAGAGCACAAACCTGACATTCTTAACAGTGATTTTGCTAGCCACTGGCAAAATTTGCAGTATGGCCGTTTCTGCCAAAACTCACCATATCCTCCAGTAATTTACCCTTCTCCTGTTATTGTGCCACCTGCATATTGGCAAGGCCGTTTTCCCTGGGATGGTCCAGGGAGACCTGTGTCAACCAATACGAATCTTTTCACACAGCTTATGAGCTATGGGCCTCGACTAGTTCCTGTTACTCCTCTGCAGTCTGCGTCTGGTAGATCTCCTGGTGTTTACCAGCAGTATGTTGAGGAAATGCCACGATATCGTAGTGGGACTGGAACCTACCTGCCAAATCCGGTGAGATAAAACTCCAGCTTAGTAATCTGCCTTTTTCCAATTGTATAAGCTGTATACATGTTCCTAAAGAGATGGAGCCTTCTATTTTCCTCTACATATTTGACATGTATGTGTTCTACAATCGTAAACATATAGTCTTGTTGATATGAAAACATACAACACTTGTTCCAGCAATTTATCTGACACTATTATGACTATAGTAGTTGAGCAGTGCCCTTGTAGAAACAAAATTTGCATTTGCGTCTTGTGTTACCTCTCTTATTTCAATTATCTGCTTTCCATAAGCTTTAGCCTATAAAAGAGTTGTTTGGATATCATCTTAATGCATGCTAATGATCTTCAAATTGCCAGCAACCTTTTCCCTGGATTCTTTACTTCCGCTTGCCAATTTCGGTAACTTTTATTTTGAATGACTTCAGAAGGTATCTGTTCGAGACCGACATTCTACAGGTAACAGAAAGGGAAATTACAACTACGAAAAAAGTGAACATCATGGAGATAGAGAAGCTAATTGGAGCGTCAACTCAAAGTCTCGCTCTACTGGACGCAACCATAATCGCAGCCAAGCTGAGAAGTCGAGTTCAAGAGCAGACCGATTGGCAGCAAGTGAGAACCGAGCTGACAGATCTTGGGGCTCACATAGGCATGGTGCATTCCATTCACATCAATCCCAGAATGGCCCACTTCGGCCAAACTCCACTCAGAGCAGTTCTACTAATGTAGCCTATGGAATGTATCCAATACAATCCATCAATCCTGGTGGTGTGTCAACAAATGGACCTACTATTCCATCTGTTGTTATGCTGTATCCATATGATCATAATTCTGGTTATAGTTTGGCAGCAGACCAACTTGAATTTGGATCCCTTGGACCTTTGGGTTTCCCTGCATCACATTTCAATGAGGCAAACCGGTCAAGTTCAGAATTTGAGAACCAAAGATTTCACGGCAACGCTGCTCAACGGTCTTCACCAGATCAGCCTTCCTCACCCCACCTCCAGAGGTAGTTACATTGTCTCTCCAAGGCAGCAAATGTAAGATTTACGAACATGCTTGAACCAAATTTGTGGTGTGCTTTAAGATTTACAATAATTAGTTGATTAATCTTGTTGAGAATCCTTGAAATTTATTTGCCAAATTCAACCTGATTCAACCATCGTTCTCCAACAAGTGCTTAATGTTGCGTACGGTGAATCGGACATCTGTGGTCAAACTTCTGTTGGTTTATGTTTCGAGTGGGATTGTCTTGTGATATTTTGATTTATCATCTTAACAGGGGGATTTAATCGTATTGCTGGATCAATGGCCAAGATGAATTATCAGTTGAAGGTTGTGGATTTCCCACCTCTACCGTTTCCAAATCCTGGGGAGAACAGTGATGGGAGAAACTATAATGAGAGAACCTCCAGTTACGAGGGCTTTTCTGTTCTCACCTCATCATACATGGGAAAGAGCGAATTTGATGATTCTGATATGTTCCCATGGAAAGGTCACATGCTCCCGGTGCTTGTTTGTATACTAGAAATCATAGTATCTGCTCTACCCAAAAGGATACATAATACATTAGCAGTAAAGGAATGCAGGATTCGTCGATTAGTCTTGTGATAGACTCAACACATTGTAACACCACTAATGTAGAAGCCCGCAGTTTTAGAATCTAGGGTTTTTATAGCATGTTACAGAATTGGTTTCATCCGGATTTTCATCCATCTGTGTATTGGGGATTTTGATTCGTAAGTTCAGGGTATGAGCTCTGCATATGAACCCTTGAAGAAGTAAAAATTTTAGTCATTCAACCACCTCTGCATGGTTGAAAACTATATTGTCAGGTCTAACTTGTTGATATGGAAAGATTTTGTCTAGCCTAATTCAAGGTGTCTTAGAAGTTTGATTAGGCCTATCATATATAGAAGAGTTGCATATAGCATGAAAGACTTGCATATTTACCAGAACAATTCAAACTGAAACTAAATTTACATTTGAGTTATTTGACTTCCACTACATAATTTCTGCATTTCTCTCAAAGTCAAAACCAGTTTGGCCGCCAATAGAGAAATTGAAGAAAGTAAAACCCTTACAAAAATAAAAACAGAAAGGAATACGAAAAAAGTGAAAATAGCACAATGACGCGTTTCCCACGCAAAAAATGACGAGGCACTAACGGGACAATTTCAGAATTTGATGTTGGATAGGGCATATCTATCTTGATCTCAAACCAGGTATGTTCCTAAGTCCCATCTTACCAAGGACAAGCTTGGGGATGGCAGGAGGATTATCGAGCCCCATGCTTCGGCTAAACTCATTGGCAAGCTCAACTAACCTATACTTGTCCCTGCCCACGTTCTTATTGGAATTGTAATAACCAAGCCAAGCTTGGTATGCTGCTTCTTTGTTCTTCATCTCTACAAGAGATAATGCTCGTTCCACCTGCTTAACACATCAGATATAGTTTCTGAGAATTGTTATTCATCGGCAGTTGAGGTGAAAAAAGCTCAAAATCTATCTCTATCTAACCTTTTTCTTTGTCTCTGGATCTGCTGAAGGCACTGCAGCTTTTGATACTGGCAGATCCCTGATGGTAGATAAGAAGAACTCCTCCCAAGGTGCCAGTAGCAATATGCCTTGGCCTTCTTTGCCTCTACGCCCAGTTCTACCAAGTCTATGTATGTACTGTTCTCTATCAGCAGGTAAGCCCAGCTGCATTATAAATAACTTTTCATTAAGACATCACGTCGAGGACATTTTTCTTCTCAAATTTGAGAACTTTCAGAATAAGAGTTCACTTATGGGACACCTTTTATCTTGGAAATTAACTAGAGAATTGGCAGAGAAATCATGAAAAACTCGAGATGAATGGGGTTGGATTAATATCCAAGTACCTGTATCACAAGGGTCACATCAGGATAATCAACTCCACGTGCAGATACATCCGAAGTCACAAGTATAAGGCCCTTGGATTTTCTGAATTCATCAGAAACCCTGGTCCTATAACTCTGAGGCTTCCTAGAATGTATCTCTCTAACATTTAATTTCAATTCACCGAGAAGATCTGCAACCAGTCTTGTTACCATAGCAGTTGTGCAAAATACAAGAACCTGCGCAAACCAAGGGCTAAATTTTAGGCATGGTAACATAAGAGTTAACCTAGGCAGTCTCATAACCAAACAGTTGAGAGAAGTAATAACTCTTTTCAGCCAAATATATAATCTGTGAACCAACTAAATACGTTGTAATGGAGCAGTGACATGCTCAATTGCAAAAAAGCATACCTTATAATTAACATCATCAGCAATATGATCCTTCAGAAGAGCATATAATAGGGGAAATTGCTTGTCTAATGGAGCAACCAAAAACGTCTGCTGCACCTGCAACAATCCAACAATTAAGGTGAATATTATATCAACAACTCTGTTGCTTTTTCGAATCAGGAAGATATTTGCAACTCTCATCCTCCATG
>JANVCQ010000004.1:3990345-4002474 GCA_025531925.1 Erythroxylum plowmanianum
AATGTGTGCAATAATCAAATTCACATGTGTGTATACTGACATTATGCATGAGCATGAAATGCATTTTCTAAATCTCTCTTTAATCTTACACACACCAAATTTTTGGGTTCTAACCCTTAGTATGGGAACGGAATGTTACATGATGTAGCAATAACAATTGCAGTATAACCTTGTGACCATAAAATTGCAGGAAGAGCTCAATATAAAAAAGTCTTCCCAATTCCACCCGGACCATTAACGAAAAAACTTCCACTACTTTAAGCCAAAACTGAATGCATAATCAAATCAAATATGTACTTTTGCTCTTCATTCAACCTTAAATGTAACAATAAGTCTTCTAGATCAACCTGTATATTCTTCTCACTTTGTATTTCTTTACTAACATGCTGATAATAAGTAGCATCAAAGCGATAATCAGTAAAATGATAATCGCATAAGCTTTTTCCAATTTGTTCAAGTGATTTATTAATATCTTCAAGGGCCATCGTTGTAAATCTTCAGATGTATATGCATTATAGGAGGAAGCATGTTGGTAATTAGAACAAAGATCATCTCTGAATGTTTCCCAAAGCTGTTTAGGGTTTATCGGTGAATAATAGAAGATAAGTGTAGCAAATAAAAGTCTAAATGAAGCTAGCATCTGAAATAAAACAACTTCCTCAAGAGTTTGTTGTATATAAAAATTGGATGCTAGCAATCCTAACTTTAGCGCAGCCTCCCTAAAACAGCTTGTTTTTTCTCCATCAACAGTTAACAAGTCATCAAATGATGTTGGTGCTTTAACATGTGTGAGTAATAACCTCAAGTAATATCTCTCTCCTTCTTTATGCCCAATAGTAACCAATCTTCCTATCACTTTCTTTCGATTTCTTTCTGACCATGTTTTAGTTTTTCGATTCAAAACAAAATATTCCGAAAAATGTCTATACAAATATTTCATACTTTCTGTCTTTTTATTTGTCAAATTCTTCTTCAAAAATTCGGTGAACATTGTTTTGGAGAAGTCAATTCTTCTCAACATATAAAACAGATATGCATTTCTGTTAAAGGAAATCAACTGTTGGTCTGGAAGATGAACCTGGAGTATATAAACTGATGGATTAATCTCTACTAGTCGAAATTCATATATACATCAAAAAGTTTCAGGAGGTGAAATGCAACGATGTTCTTGGAAATTACTAATTTTGTCAATATCAATACTAGTTTGTTGATCGACAATGCTAAAATTGACAAGATCATAGCCCTTAAAGACATATTTGTATAAGTATTTAACAAGTTTCACAGTGGAACAAATTTCAACATTTATTTGATAATCAATAAGTAGCAATAGGTACGAATTGTAAGGAACCACTCATCTATTAACAACTTCATGTCTACAGATCTTGACTTTTTGGCCATCATCTCTTCGTCTATAGCGTGGATAACTGTCTTCAACATGAACAGTAAAGGGAGAAAAAATTTTAGGATAATGGTTCTTACAAACACTATTTCTCATGCAAGGGCAATCTTTATTCATAGGACCATAGGGACTATGAATCATATGCTTAATGACAACAGAATATAACCGTGAGTTTTGACAAGGATCTGGGATTTCAGTAGATATGATCTAGTCGTAAGAATTTGGGTGTGGCAATTTCAAATGTGGTATAAGTATCAACAGCAAATGAGCATAAGGGAATCCACACTCTTGAAACTCTATAACATAAACAAATGTAGCCACATCTCCAAAGATTTTTTCCTTTAGTTGCTCATTTTTAAGAATTTCATATTTAGCTCTGAAAACTCTGGCTAATAAATCCAACCTATCTTATGGTTTCTCATGAAACTTAAGATTATCTTGAATCTCTTTCCATATAGGATATCTTGAATCTCTTTCCATATAGGATTGCAAGTAATGGTGAGGAAAATATCTAGTTTATCATACTTTTACACTACAGCCATTTCATCAAGATAACGTCATTTCATGTCCTTTGGACCACTAACAAATGAAGCTGGGAGCATAACTCGACGGCCAATTTTAGAACCTTCTGTTTGACCCATAGTAATACTGTCTAAAACACTTTGTAGTATCTTTGTCCTTATCTCATTCTGTCTTTTTCTGTGGAAATCAAGTCTACATGTTTCGATCTTTATGTAAGTTTCCACAATAAATTGTTGCAGTAGTCTTAAGCTATGGAGTAATATGGATTCATCATGTTCTCTTACTTGGAGCCGATAACAATAATATTCTCTAGCGGAGACAGTACCATCTTCACAATAATCTTGATCAGCAACTAATAGTAAAAACAAATAAATTTGATAAATTTAATCTTAAAAAAAACAATTTATTTAAAGTGGAAAAGGAAAAGATAAACTTTTGTGTGTTTTCCATAGTAAACAATTTAGATAGATCAGTAAAAGAGTTAAAATTCACATTAAATTCTTCGTTTAAATCATTGCTTCTATTTCTCTTTGAAATCAACCATTTAATTCCACAATGCCATCCAGATTCACCACGAGGAAATAAAAAAGGTTATTAAAGGGCATTATAACAAGCATAATAAGATTGGATCCTATAACTAGTGCCTGAGTGAGTATAGACTTAGATGTGAGGGCTTTTTTCAATTTTTTGATCATCGATCTCATTCTATATAGTAGCCACTTGTGATGCATTAGGAAGATTGTAAACACGCTGATCAAGGCATGGATAACACCTTAGAACCATTGTGTGATCCTTAAGTGTTGGAATGTCCTTAAGACTTCTAAAGAATTTATCGTAGGGATTATCTTGTAGAATCACCAAAATCAGTTTTAATGTATACTCACGAAGTTTATCACAATTCTTAGTCCTCCTTTTCAATTCCTTATCAGTATCAAAGAAATAGAGCTAGATACTAGATACCTTATCAGTTGTTGAAAGTAAGTTGTCAAGAAAATGATAAACTTGACCTTGAACACTGAATGTATAAACGTCTTTCTTATTTTTCGTGAGTTCTCAATTATACCTAGCTCCATACGAAGTAAATGCCACATTGTTATTATATGTACGAACATTTTTCCTAAAATGTTCAGATTCTTCATCATCACCAATAAATAATCATTTTAAAGCATATGACATTTGAGAAGCAACAATTCAAATCTCTCATAATGAACAACATAATGATGGGGGTTCCAGATGAAATCTATTTGCACCACAATGTTCACAATTTGGAACTATATGACGTTGTAGGGGCTGAACAGATAAATTCTGCAAAGATGCTAATTTTGACAAAGAACGATGACAATTTATCCCTTGAAAGATTAAAAAGAAGATTGATAGCTTTGTACACTAATAATTTAAAAAATGGAAGGAATACAGGTAAAAAGGTTTATACCTTGTTCTTTAAAACATATCATTGAGCTAGGTTGAGTCGAAGAAAAAGATATAGTTGGACAATCTAAATTATGAAATGTGATATTAGATGCTCCAACTGTACATATTGTATGAAGAATTTCTTCTAGTTGGAGAGAGGAATGAGGTGCATAGACATGATCAATGTTAAAATTGATTGATCGATTCTATGCTAGTTGACTAACTAGACTGATGAATAAAAAGTTGGTTCACAAAAGATTCGCTATCAATGGTAGAATGGAAAGGTTGATCACCGACAGTTTGATAAAAAGAAGGCAAAGCAGCATTTCATTTTTTGCAACACGAACTTCTCTATGTCGTCGAAGCAATTCAATTTTTTCATTTTCTAGTATTTCAACATATTTTTGACATCTCTTGGCATTTATGTCCATCTCTGAACAACATAAAAAAAAAGTGGAACGAAGCTAAAAACAATTAACAACAATTTTTTTTAAAAATATGAATCATTTCTTTAACAACATCTGCCTTCTTTATATAAAAATTAACAATATATTATGTAAATATTAGAATATTCACGCTAGAAATATTTACTTTACTATAACTACAGATATATAAAAATATATACTATGAATATTATTTAATGAGATATATATATATTAAATGAAGGTTTGTAAAATTAATCAGTGTTGTATACAAAACATAATAACAATAAAGGATAAGATCTTAAGCAAATAATGTGATGGATGTAATTCGTATTCTCAACTTTGTTAAAAAAATTCATCTAATTGATGTTTTGGATTTTCCTATAAAAGTTGATTAAAAAGATACAGAACACCTTGATCATATATTTAACACAACATTATAATCATGATTATGCGACAGATGTAACACATATGTGTTGTCAAGTTTATTAAGAAGTTGATGGAAGTAAAACAGTAGAAAAATGAATCTCAGGGGTGCAACATGTTAAGTCACACCTATGAGACTCTGCCTGACTCTTAGTCATGCCGATGAGGGAGTCAGGTTAGAAATCAATAAAATATAGAAAACAACTTTATTATATATTTCATTCAAGACAACAAAATGAACATAATATGTTAAAATGATTGTGAGGGGTGTGACATGTTAAGTCACACCCGTGACTCTAAGTCACGCCGATGACGGAGCCACATCAGAAAACAGTAAAACATGGAAAATAAGTTCATTATATATTTCATACAAGATAATAACAAAGAATAATGAATTAACAGAACAAAAGATAACATGTTAAATGTAATTTTTCTTGTGTATTGTATCAAACATCGATAAAAAATTTAATAGACCGAATGAGATAAGAAGGGTAATGAAGAACTTACAGACGGTTGCAACTCTTCTTTACTAAAATAGAAAAGATGCGATGCGTTGAATATATAGCTTTTTATAGTTTACATATGGAGGAATGCCTTCTGAGAGCATAACATTTATATGCTTAAAAAAGAAATCATTCAGACTCGATTGATTGACAAATGTTCAAAAAAAATAATTATGTTGTCATATCTTTGAATTAAACATAATCTCTTATTGGCGGCTAGAAGATTATAAGAGGGTGAATTATTGAGAATACAGAGAAAAAGTGATAAGAAAATGTCCTGACGAAATTTACAGTGAAAAGTTAGATTCTTACGGCAAAAACAGGTAACAAATGCATTTGATTTATAGATATCTGGAACGTCATGAAAATATACAAGAAATTTATTAATTAAAACCTATTAATATTAAATTTTGTAGGGAAGATAAGTGGTTCACATGAAAACTCTCTTTTTGTATATGTATTGAAGATTTTATATGTATTGAAGACAGTGCGAGGAAATTAAATAATCATGAGCACAATTAATTTAATTTGAATCAATATTTAATGATATATTTTAAAATTTTACGTTTAAACTCAGTAGCACCTAAAAATAAAAATAATTCATGTTTTAATTATAAAAATTGACAACACTCAAATGTAAAAAGGGAAAAGGATAAAATTATATATGCACCTCATTTTGTCACCACACCATATTATCATATCGAGAAATATATATTAAAAAAATCATTTATGATCATTTACATGAATAAAAAGGCAAAAATAAGGCTACAAATAATTATATTAATGCTATCCTATAGATAATTATAACATAATGTACTTGGACAAAACATAATGTAAATATAAAATAGCAATATACAAAATCTGATAAATCCTTATAGTGGTAAGATCATCAGTGTCTTGAAAAACATTCAAGGCAAGACAAATTGTGTCAGGGAATTGCTGTGATGGAATGCTTCTCATAATAAGGGTATTTTACGTTGACAACTGCTACATTTCAAAATAAAAAATTATTAGGATTGTTGTAAATTCCAAAATTAAAAGTAAGAGGAGGAATTACAAGCAATAAATTTTAAAAGCTTAAAAAAGTAAAATAAAAAACTGCCGAAGTTTGACACATTTAAAATCTACACGGGCTGGGCATTAACCTGTGTATTAACATCATTGAAATCTACCAATAGTAATTATCAGGAAATTACAACATTGATCATCAGCAAATTACATTTAATTAGTGACCTTTTTTTCCCCTTAGTATAAGTTTTGCTGGAACCAACAATAGAGGTTGCAAAATCACTTTTCTTCCATAATAAGTCTTAGAAGACATTACAAGAAAATTGCCGAAAGAAAGGAAAAAAGAAATTGAAAGAAATAAATCGTAAAAATCAGATAGAGCGACCTTCATGGGATTTTTACTTTAGGTGTAATAGTCAATTGGATGTATATTTTGCATCTGTCAAATATTGCAATACATAAGATACAAATATGAACAAATATTCTAACACTAATATATACAGTTGTGACCAACAAAATTATACGCAAATATTTTAACACAAATATGCTACACAGTTGTGACCAACAAAATTATACGCCGAAAAAATGCACAAATAAATTTTCATATTTCATGTATATAATACTAAAAGATGCATAAACAAATAAGGCATCAAAAAAATTAACAACAATGCCAAATCTTACCTAATGTAATGGTCATTCATAGGCATCAAAGCAAAAAACATACATTTCTGCCAAGAATCATAAGCAGAAGAACTCCAGAATAATTAAAAAGTGGTTATTACATTTCAACTAAACATAAGAACGGAAAACAATTACCTTCTTGATCTAGCAAATTAACACTATCTATATGACGAAACTCTATATAGATGCATTAAAAAGCCAGTGTTTACCTGGCAACATCGTAGGCAAAATAATAGATTTGATATGAATAAGATATTGAAGCATGCAAAACTACATTCAGTTAGTAAATAACAAAAGATTCTTACATTTTTTCTTCACGCGCAACAGTGGTTAATAAGTTTCTCTCAGCCAAGTGTTGAACACTGACAAGTGTTATTAATGTATCTACCGATACACCGAAAACATAGAAATTATAGTTAGAATTGAAATAACGGAGGTTAGGAAAATATATAAATGTTGAAGTTAATAAGAAACAGAGGTGAATGATGCATAACGATGCAGTCCAAGTCAAATGATCATCATACTGATTTAGGTTATTTGTTTCAGTAGCAAAAAGTTGACATGGGTCGTCTTTGATTCATCTAAAGAACATAAATCATTTACATATTTAAGCTAACAGCTCGGACCAAGGAAAAAAACAAGAAGAGAAGAAGCCAACGGGAGAGAGAGAGAGGAAACTGGAGGAATCAACATACTAGAAGGTTTCGGAAAAGGAGAAGAAGAAGAAACTGAATTGAACTGCTTAATAATTAATAACAACATACATTAATAATAAAACATAATAGATGCAAAATCATTTATTAATTAGGTAGATAGATTTGCAGTAAATTTTATAGATATTAGCAAAATTTATTGGTAGAATTTGTCTGCTTCGTATAATATTTGTGTCAATTTTTGATTCAGAAGTAATAATAAAAGTTAGTGGAAGATGTAAGAGTTATTTAACACACATCAGTTAATAATAAATAAAGTTAGTAGAGACAAAAGTTTCATAAATAACAGTCAATTAATAATGATTATGAATTAATATAACACAATTAATTTATTACATAGTTAATAAAAATTATTTTGTGTATTTATGTAACTGTTATGACTAATTGTATATATTAAAGAGTGATATGCGTGCATTTTAATTTTAACTTATTATGATTAATCGTTAATTATTAATTATTATTAAGTATTATATACTAATATTAAGTATATATATATATATATATAGCTATCTAGGGCTGTGACTAATAAGTCACAACCGTGAATTGCATATTAATTATTATTAAGTATTAGATATTAATATTAAGTATATTAATTAATTATAATTATACATGTACGGCTGTAATTTGTTAAGTCACAGCAGTGCCTGCAAGCTTTTTACTAATATATATACCTAGCATTAATATATAATATTAATATATAGTAACTAATAATATAATAATTTGTCACAACCGCGAATAGGTATATATATTAAGACATTAATATATAAAACTTAACAAAAATTAACAATTAATAATATAGGGTTATGATTAAGCTTTAAATTTAATATTAGTATATAAAAATTAATAACAATTAACAATTAATTTAAAATAATCACACAGTTAATAAAAAATTTATTTTGTGTATTTAGGTAACTGTTATGACTAAGTCTATATATTAAAGAGTTGTAATGGGCATGTGTTTTAATATTAACTTATTATTAATAATTATTATTAAGTATTATATACTAATATAAAGTATATATATAGCTCTTCAGTAGTCTTTGCATGTGAGAAATTTTGCTCTTATCTTCTGGGCTCATATGTTATTGTCTTTACAGATCATGCGACATTCGTTATCTCTTTGCAAAAAAGGATGCCAAGGCTAGGCTTATCAGATGGGTACTTCTACTTTAAGAGTTCAACCTTAAGATAATGTTGTCTTTTCTTGAGTTTGAGTGTTGTTTTCTTGATATTGATGGTAGTTTTTATGGTAAAATTTGAATTTTGCAAGTTTGAAGTGACCTAGAACCAAGTTAGGAGCCATTTAGAGTGAACTAGGACAAGTTTGAGCGAAACCCCTTGTCACCATCATGCACAAGCACGATCATGACAGAACCATCAGTCTTCAGGGGTGCACGATCGTACACAAACATGATCGTGATAGAAACTATACTCTTTAAGGGTGCATGATCGTGACAAAATCATTAGTCTTTAGGGCAATTGTGACAACACCCATCAACCACTAGCACATTTTCTCTCTTCTCTACGCACCCCTCTCTCTCCAGTTTTGTCTCCCACAACCTTTGTTCAAGATATTTTGCTCATTTTCTTTCAAGTTTCCACCAAATATTGTAAGTTTGGATAGATTTTTCATCAATATCTTCAGTTTTGTGCAGATTTGTGTTGTTTTTGTTTTTCTTTCCCCTCCTTTCCTCCATATTCGCAGGTTTCTCTCTCTATGGGCTGTATGTGCTCTTTCTTCAAACTTATCATGTTTCTTTTCATAATTTTTGTAGGTTCTCATGTCATTATGCCTCCAAGAACTAAGAAAGTTGTCGAAACCAAGCAAGTTGGGGTGGGAGGCCAAAATGCTGCAGACATTGTAGTTGACTATGATAGCCCTTTTCCCATTTACTCCAAGGAAGAAGGTGATAGGTATGCTCTTCTAAAAGCTAGAGCCATTCTTGCACTACAATATTTCAATTTTGATCTGTTAGAAGAAATAGGTTGAAGGTTAAATTGATGAAATTGTGTGATAGTTTTTTACTTCTTTGAGGTTTGAATCGAGTAAACCTAGTAAAATTTAGTTTAGACAGCGAGGCCAGGCTCATAGCTTGGATGAGAAGTTGTTACAGCAACTCTTTGGTTTTTCTAAGTCACAGGTAGAAGATTCCCATCAAGACTTCTTATTTACCATTTATTGGACTAACTTGCCTGATTTTAATGCTCACAATGCATCGAATGCTCACATTCTTAGTCCTGAGTGGTTGTTATTGCATAAATTCATGTGTTATCCTGTGTTTGTTAAAACTCAAAGTAACAAATGCTCCACTAGGGAGTTATTATTATTATGGTGCATAAATGAAAAGATTAAGCCTAACATGTTTTCTTATTTTTCTCAATCTTTGATCCAATCTGTGGCAAAGAAGGGAACACCCCTAGGAATGGGTTATTTAGCCACTGCTTAAGACGTGCAGAGATACTACTTCACCACAATATGGAGCTCTGAGATCCTCGAACACACACTGTAGCCAAGTATAGGCTTTCAGGTGGAGCTTCAAGTTTCAGACTTTCTCCGGACTCATTTGAATCAAGTGAGGAATCAGAGGGGACAATGGGTTGGGAGAGAGTATACACACTCCTGCCCAATAGCAACAAAAAGACACAGTAGCAACTCGACCAAATGAATGAGTAAATGCAACTGATAGCTTGCCAATAGCGATACTTGGAAAAGAAAATCCATAAGTCTGAGGAGATGTAAGGACTCCAAGTGCCATCTCCAACTTCATCGCCTCCACCCTCTCCATAAGCTTTCAAAACTCCCTCTTTTGTTGTTTTTGTTTTCTGTATTTGTTTGTTTGTTCGTTTGCTTCTAATTCTTTTGTGACTATGCATTGGTACTTGTTTTGTGTTATGGTTTTTGGCTTTAGTAATTGTATTCTTTGTTTATAGTTATCTCATCAAAAATTGAGGACAATATGTTTTTCAAGTGTGGGGACGTAGCTTGGTTGCTAATTATTTGATGTTTGTGTTTGCATTGCATTTTGGCATGTCTTGTAGGTTGCATATTATGTTGCTAGTTCTAGGTTTATCATTTTCCTTACATTTGAATCTTCGAGATAGAAGTTGTTGCCTTGAGATCTTATCTTAATAGTCAAAATAGAATTGAGTCATATGCTTGAAGATTGAATTAGGCCACTTGGATAGAAGGTGAACCATGTGAATTGGCTTAAGTAGTTAGTTACATAAGCTTACTCAGAAATTGATATTTGAGTGATTACGTGATGTGTAGAAACATGATGGATTTTCATTTGAGTCTAAGTGAGGAGCTGAGCTTATATGACTTTATTTCATAGTCATATCATTACTTTGATTGTGTGATACTTCCATAGGTAGTACCTTTAGAATTTGCCCTGAACCAATTTGAATCTACAAGATGCATGCTAAATAGAAATGATTCAGGCCCTGGTTCTTCTAACCCTTGACTTAAATAAACAACCTATGTCATTTTCCCTTGCAAAACCCTTTGAGTCTATGACCTTTTTGTTTCTAAAAAAGACCTCATTTTAAACCCTAAACTCCATTAGCCTACCCTATCACAAGTTTAATAGAGTGTTAAGTTGCATTAGTTTGGGATTCTTGACTAAAATTTTTCTTTCTCTGAGACACTTTGAGCAGCTTTCTTTCTACCTCTACTTTTAGAACACATTACATCTAGCTACTAATGTCAGTCTGTGTTTCTTTATTTTTATGAGAAGAAACAAAAAAACGAAAAAGGAAAAGAAAAAGGAAAAGAATAACATATAGTAGCAATAAGAAGTACATAATAGTTAGTTATTTAGTAGCAACAAGAAGTACAAAATAGTTAGTTATATCCATTTGCATATTTCAGAAATCATTTTGTGTCCCTTTGCATACTTAGTATTCTATAAGTGCTTGTGATGAGCCCTAAAACCTTTTTGACATACCTTCAACCCTAGCTCCATTACAACCCTTAGTAAAGTTCTTTTCATCTATTTGTGCTTATAATCACTGTGGAGAAGAATTGATGTACTTGCAAGCCTATGGTAGTGTACTTTCCTATAGGAAGTCTTGAGCGAAACACTAACCTTAAACACTTGAGTGAAATGAGTGAATTCTGTGAGAAAGATCCATTTTTAGTCTATGCTTACCTTTGATCGATAATGTTGGAACTTGAGTTTGATTATATATGTCGATGAAAACTAGTCATGATGTGTGTAGTAATTGGACATTTGAGTGGCCGAAGTTTGAAAGATTGCATGATGTTAGTCCTTCTGATGATGAATTGATAGAATGGATTGGTTGTGCTTGATTTTGCTTGAGGACAAGCAAAGGTTTAAGTGTGGAGAAGTTGATAAGTGCGTTTTTAGGTAATGATTCTAGTGTGTTTTCATGTGTTTTAAGTGTTTCTTTGTGTGTTTTAATTCTATTTTATTTGATGTTTATCATCTTTTACATCTTTTCTTGATCTTTGAAGTGTTTAGTTGTTTCTTTACATTATCTAGTGTTTGAGGGTAGTTTTGGAGCCTATTTGTAGGATAGATTGATGCACTTTGTTGATGAATTATGCAGGTATCAGAATTGTAGCTATGGATGCGGTATAGGTGATTTAATGGCACCCTAAACAGATTTAGAGAATTTATATGACAATAAAATCTAGTGGAGAGGAAGCACAATGTATGAGGAGCTTGTATTTCAAATTTCAAGTCAATCGAAGGTCTGAAGAAGAAGTTATGGCCAAAAGAATGAAGAGTGTAGAAAGTTGTCAGACAGCAGTGCACAATCGTGCAACCACCGAATGGCCTCTTCTCTGTCATGATCGTGCATGTGCATGATCATGCAACCACAAATGATCAACTCTCTGTCATAATCGTGCTTGTGCATGATCTTGCAACTACCAGACTTCACCTTTTTATCACCGTCGTACTTGAGCATGAGGGTGATAGGCAGAACTCGCAGGTCAAGTTAAACACGGGATTTTTAAGTGGTTTTACCCCCCCCCCCCCCCCCTGCCATATATAAGGGCTCTAAACCCCAGGAGCCTC
>JANVCQ010000004.1:4023900-4035926 GCA_025531925.1 Erythroxylum plowmanianum
GCCCGATTTACCCGAATTATCCTAATTACCCTATTTCATAATTTTTTTAAACCTAATTCGGGTAATCGGGCCGGCCCAAATTTTTTCGGAGTTATCCGTCCCGGCCCGAAAATAATTCGGGTAATACCCGGGCCGGTCTGAATTACCCGAAATTTAGCATTTGCTTACCCGAATTAATTCGGGCCGGGTCGGCCCGAATAATGCTCACCCCTAGGTGCCGATCCTTTGTTTAATCCGATTTGACTTAATTAATTGCATTTGAGTGAATTATATAACAAATTATTATTTTAATGATCAAATTTTTAATTTTAAATAAATTTTTTATATTCAAATTCTGATTAAATTATAACAACAACAACAATATATCATGCGCAATTTGAAGAGGCCTATCTTATTTCTAATTAGTAGGGACGTTTTTCCCTCACTTAAAAATACTATATAAAAATAAAATACATTTCTGATAATAGATAAATTAAAATAATAAATAAAAATAAACATAAGATTAAACATATAAGTAGATAATAATAAAATAAATACATAAACAATAAATGAGTTACTATGCGTAAATAAAAATATAAAATAAGTAATAAAATAAATACATAACAAAATAGATAGATTAAATAAGTAAAAAAATAAACAAACAAAAAAGACGATAAGTAAATAAATAAAGTAAACACGTCATTAGAACAAAATGTTTAAGCTAAGTAAAACAATGCTTAGGCTAAATAACTATAGGGGGAAAACTATACATTAAAAGATTAGGCTAAATATAAGGCATAAGATTTTAAGGAAAATGTTTAAAAGACATGTGAAAAAAGAAAAGAACCTCTCTATATGAAATCCTTTACCCGTATCCTAATAAGTCAAAGTTTTTTTTTATTAAAGATTACATTCTTAATAAGTCTCATCGTTCTTGATCACTTCCCTACAATTCTTCTTTTACTTTCTTTTTTTTCTTATAATTCATAAATACAATCATCTTGCAGCTTCTCTTTAAAGCTTCAAGATGTTTCGTCTTAATATGTTTAAACTATTTAAACCTTGTCTCTCTTAATTACTACTAACCATTTTTAACTTGTCTCTTATCATTACATTCATGACCTTATCTCTTTTGATAAGATTGCACATCAAACGAAATATTATCATCTTTGTCATCATTAACTTATGACCATAAACTTGTTTGATTGGATAACATTTTGTCTTATAGAATATGGTCAACCTAATTATCATACGATATAACTTACATTTAAGTTTAAATGGTATCTTTTAGTCACATAAAATTCTAGATGCACTTTTCTATTTAAATCATCCTTATTTAATATGGTGAATAATATCCTCATCAATCTCTCAATTGCTTTGGATGTTAAATCTTAGATATTTAGAGCACTTTTTTTATGGTATAAATTATGAACCAATCTTTACTCCACATCGGAAGTCCTCCTATGTCCCGAAAAGTTGCACTCTAAGTACTCAATCTTAATCTTGCTTGATTTCAAGTCTTTCGACTCTAACATATCCTTCTAAAGTTTTAGCTTAATATTGATACTCTCTTTTATCTTATGTTATAAGCAAACAATATACATCAAGGCACATCCCTCTTGATATTCCTAGTAAGCACATCCATCACTACTATAAAAAAAAATACTTAACGAGGAGTCTTGATGTAGTCAGATATTGACAGAAAAATGCTCTATATCTCCTCTTATTGTCTTTACTTTATTTTTTATATTTTCGTACATATCCCCAATAACTCGAATATGAGTTATAGGAACTCCTTTAACTTCTAAATATCTTCATATTATTTACCTAAATACCTTGTTAGAAACCTTCGTCAACTCAATGAAAGCCATGTACAAGTTCCTTTTCTTATAATATTCCATTAATTTTCTAAGAAGATCTAAAATTGATGTCGTGGACCTTCCTGACATAAATCTAAACTGATTTTTCAAGATAAGTGCATCATTTCTTACTCCTTTTTCAATCACATTTTTCAATAATTTCATGGTGTGACTAAGTAGTTTAATGTTCCTCTAGTTGTTATAGCTTTGGATATCCACCCTTTTTTCTTGCATTGAGGAATTAGTATACTAAGTTTCCACTCTTCAGATATTTTGTAGAACTCAAGTATCATAAAAAAAAACTTGGCTAGTCAAGTAAGATACTCTCCTCCTAAGTTCTTCCACACTTCTGTAGGTATTTCATCAGGCCCTACTGTCCTTTCACTCTTCATCTCCCTCAAAGATTTTTAAATTTCTTCTTCTTGTGATTTGTTGACAAAAAGTAAAGTTATGATATCTCTTGGATATGATAAGATCACACAAAGAGATGTTATTCTCTGCGCCTTTATTAAAAAGGCTTTAGGAGTATCTTTATCAACTTTTCTTGTCGTCATTTTCAACCACGAGCACTTATCCTGCTTCATCTTTGTATATGGCAAACTTGGTTTAAGTCTTTTACTTTCTATTCCCTAGCTCTCACCAACTTAAATGATATATTTTTTTTCAACTTTAATTTTCAATCGTTGGTGTAATTTCTCGTATATTACGCTTTTAATTGATGATATTACCTTTTTCCCCTCTATCTTTTCAATTCCTAACTTTCTCTATTGACTACCTCTTCACCTTTGCAAAGTTATCTAACATAGCTTTCGATCAACTTATGATTATTTGATTAATTTCGAACAGAATCTAGCATGACTATATAATAAAATAATTAATTTAATTAATTAATTATAAACTTTACTTTGAGGTACATTCTTAAAATATAAGAGTTATTAAAATTAAAAATTTTGAATTTAAAATCTATAATATTCTCTTATATAATTTGAATGAATTTTTAGTAATTATTTAAGATATAAAATTTAAGAATACCATATAATATATATTTATTCATCCATCTCTTTTATTTCTAAATATATGTTTTTAATAAAATTATATAATGATTAATTAGTGCATTATCCAACATGTAACTTATTGAATTTAACATGAACTCAAAAAAAATTTGAGACTCAACGATTACAATTTTTTAATTATTAGAAAGAACGCTGTTGTTTATAGTACCCTTTATTTTCAAACCTTTTTTTATTTACCTTTATCTTTTACGTGGTTATGAGTAATTTAGAGATTTTAATTAACAAGAACACCACTTAAGATAAATAAACAAGTAATTGCTTGCAACGATTACACCGATAAGCCGATAAGTGATAACGCATGAAATAATCTTTTTCCAAATTTGAAAAATTTTCGTTTCACATCCGTTAGTCAACGTTTCGTCCGACAGTCCACAAAAAACGAAGTGCTCTTATCGGAAGTCACGTGAAAATACCTTTTAGCCCTCGCAGGACTAATAATTGAGATGCAGAAAGCAAATACACTTTAAAGATGCAGAAAGCAAATACACTTTAAAGTAATTAAATAATCAGATTATGAAAATATAAAAATAGAAAAACAACCTTTGAAATAATTTTTACAAGTCATAAAAATCAAAGAAACTAAAAAAACTTAAACAAAAATATTTTATTTTGACTAAATTTAAAAATAAGAACAAAAGTAAAAACAAACAAACCTTAAACATTTAAATTAAACTAATATATTCTTAAAAATTAATTCACTATCTAAAATACTATTGCTGATGTTATTATTATTATGATTTAATTATATTTTATGCCTGAAATTAAAATCAATATTTAATTAAGTAATGTGATTAACTATTTTATAATGTGAATAATAATACTTTAAAATTAACATAATTTTTTTATTAATATAATTTTATAATTAGTTGCAGAACAATTAAAATATACATGTTAATAGTTTTGATAATTTAGACATTAATATAATAAAAATATTATAATAATTTGCATAAATTTGTAAATATAATATAAAATATTCGAGATTGTTGATCTTTATCTACAAATATTTAAAATTATATTAAAGTCTAATCCCACTATACTTATCATCTAAGGACTTAAGTTAAATCACAAGACTCTCGTGACCAGAGATTATAAAAATCTCGTGGTCTTTTAACTACGCCGTTAAAACCGAAGCCTTGAAGGAAGTCCGTGAACTGACGCCGTGTCTGTTTCTCCAAGTCTCATTTATTATCTCATAATTAACCTTGGGACGGGACGGTAGATTTGAAAATATGTAAGAATACAATAATGACAGAAAAGGAAAGAAATAATAATTTAAAGTTCAGCTAGATTTTTTCCACACTCTTCTCTCAGTTCTCTCCTTTTTCTCTCTTCTTCCTCTTCCTCCTCCAGTGTTGCTTACTTCGTCTTCATTTCTTGGTCTCTGTCTCCGTGCATTCGAAGCTTTCAACTGTCTCTGTGTAAATATGACTTGAGTCAGTATTGTAGATGTCTCTCTCGAGGGCTCAATACATTGTAAAGAGCTTTCTTGGCGAGTCTTCGAAATGATAGCTAAAGCTTCGATTGTTGAGGGTTAGATTGTCTTTTATTGAATTCCTGTAATTGTTTTGAATATTGAGCTTTGAAGGAGGTACAGCGTCTCTAAATTCGTCGAAACTAAAATTTGAAGCCTTCTTGTTCTCTGTTGGAGTTTTGGGGAATCAGAATTCGGTGTAAGGTATTTTTTTTCCCCTTTCTGTTTCAGATCTTACCTTTTTTTCTTTAATCCTTTGAAACTAGTAACTTTGGGTTTCTGTATTTTTTTTATAAAAACATCCGCTGGTTTTCAATTTTATTAACTTTTCTTATGTCATATTGGTTTTGGTTGAGTGGGGAACATTAAAGATATTGAAATAATCAAACTGCTTTTGACTTAATGATGCATTTAATCCTGTTTTATTATTATTTTAGTTCCTGGTGGAAGCGGAATCTTTTAGATACTAATACTTTTTGCAGGTATCTGCTTAATTATAATCGTCAGTACGGGCCTCGTGTACTGTATTTCATGTGCTCCTTTTTCTGCAACAAGTACTGTTGTCTTGAGGTTTTCACCTTCTTCTGGAATTTTTGATGTAGACGAAATAAAAATGTCTTGACCAAGTAAAGAGTTATATGATCTATAGTATTTTTTTCAGACATTAAGTCCCAGGGTTATTAGTCAGTCAGCTCCCTGCTCCATTAGATAATGTTGTTGGCTTTGTGAAGTTTATGTAAACTGGGGTAGTAACTTTATTTTTGGTGCCTTTTTCTCTCGTAAATGATTTGTAACATCATAAAGCAATTTGGGTGATCGTACAAGAGAATGCTTGTGTTTATTTGCATCAGATAAATACATGATGTCACTCAGATTGTATAATTCTGTGAGGAGCAATGCTTTTGCTTCCTGAATTTATTAAGAGATGAAAGTGTTTTGAGGAGTACGAAAATGTGTGATTCGTCTAAATTATATTACAAAATTTTTTGAATGTCTGTATTCATGTCCTTTCTCCTTCTCGCAAGTTAGGAGCTCTGTTATTAGACTTGTGTATCTACTCAATGTGTGACTCCATGTTTAATGTTCATTGTTTTCTTTTCAGATTAAACTGCCTAAGACTTATGAGTTTCTTCAGAGCAAACAGTCTTGTTTCCATTTTGATGGATAAAATAACCCTAGCGGGAATAATCTTCAGAGCTGAAAAATAGAGATGTTGTCAACTTGCAGTCAACTGGAATGAAGACTTTACAGGTCTTTTTATGTGCAGAGTACACGTAACAAATTTTTGTTTTTGTTGACTTCGATCAGATATTCTCTCAGAACTGCTAGAATTATACTTATTTGTACAGTGAATGAGATGGCTACTATCGTATATGTAACAACTATCTATACTTTTGGACATATGAAGTTTGGTGTTATATAAGCGCCATTCGATTCTCTTGTATTCTGAATACTCAGTAGAGCGTCCATTGATTTCAGAGCAAGCAAGAAATACAGTCCTCAAATCAAGTTTCCCAGGACTCCCAAAGTGACCAACAAAACAATCACTCAGCAGAAGCTCCAATAGCAGATTCAGGTTCAATATCTGCTTCAAGCAATGATAGCAGAAAGGTTTCACGCGAAGACATTGAACTTGTAAGATATGGTTCACGTTTATTTTGTTTCTGACATATTTTATTTCTTGTACTTTTGGTATTATCTATCAATTTTCTTATTTGTACCACATCTTTTCTCTGCAATTTCTGTTTCATTTCTCCCTGCTGATCTCAGTCTATTTAATGCTTGTTACAGGTGCAGAACTTGATAGAACGATGCCTTCAGCTGTACATGAATAGGGATGAGGTTGTCAAAACCCTCTTGACTCGTGCTAGGATAGATCCTGGGTTTACAACTTTAGGTAGCCTGCTTGAAATCTCTTGGAAGCGTTTGTTTTATTTGTTGCTTAGGATTGGTCTCTTATTAAACTTCGTTAACTTTTTTATTAATCTCAAGTTAAGCATGTTATGATACCAAATATGAATGTTGCTACCAAAAATACAACATATTTTGTCAACAAGGATTAACCATAAATGCAAGATACACAGTTTTATTTTTCTTTGTTGCCCATTTAAACAATTGATCCAGTTCACATTTGCTTTCTTTGCTTTTCCAGTATGGCAGAAGTTGGAAGAAGAAAATGCTGATTTCTTTAGAGCCTATTATATAAGGTTGAAGCTGAAGAAGCAGATTCTTTTATTTAATCATTTGCTTGAGCATCAGTATCATCTCATGAAGTATCCAGTGCCTGCCAAGGTTCCTTTAGCCCTCGTACAAAATGGGATTCATCCTATGCCAGGTAAGTTTTAACTTCCAAGTAAACAGTTTTGAAGTACAAGAGGCTATTTTGTTCGTAAAGGGCCATAAAATTTAGGATTGTATGTTTTGTTTTCGATTTTATTAATCTTTTGGTGCAAAGTAATATACTGGAAGCTTTGTGGTATCGGAAGGTTTAGTGTCAGGTTAATAGTTATTTAAAAAGATAGCTTTGTGCTATTATTCAATGTTACTTGTTTGCAGTGCAGTTAACAATTTACCAATGGGATACCCTGTGTTGCAACAGCCTCCAATGCCAGCTCCTGGTCAGCCGCATCTTGACTCCATGACATGTGGAATATCTAGTTGTCATGTGGTGAATGGAGTTCCAGCACCAGGAAATTTCCATCCTATTCGAATGAATTCTGGGAATGAGTGAGAATCTGTTTACTACTATTTTATCCAATAACTTGTAGTGCATGTCTTATAAGTTGAAAATGTGGTTGACTGCTTATGTTCCTCCTCTACATAGTAAAGTGTGTCGGATTTCTTCTTTATGATTAATATAGACTTCATTGTAGAGAGGTCTGCACATCATGACGGCAAAGGTTAATATGCATGAGAAGCGTTATCTAGGACTTCAACTTTGGCATTTGATTTTGTACCAATATATTGCTTTTGACTGATTTACTGACATAATGCTTGAGATTGGCTTCAGGTGATGAAATTGATTTTATAATGAAACGGAAACGGTGTTTTTTCCTTTTTGTACTTGCTTATTTTTTCATCTGAAGTTAACCGGAGCTGCATATCCTTGTAGTATGATGATGGAAAACAGTGCAGCAGATGTAGCCCCTGTAGTTCCACCTAGCAGTGGCATATCATCCATGTCAGAGATGGCTGTGAGTCCTACATCAGTGGCATCTAGTGGTCATTTTCCCTTCACTGCCCCAGATATGTCTGGAATGGGAGTAGACACGTCAGTGTTAGACACAGCATTTACATCTGATGTCGCAAGCTCAGTAGGCTTGCAGCTTGGACAGGATGGTGGGCCTGCAAATGCAAGGGATTCACTCAGATCATTGGATCAGATCCAGTGGAACTTTAGCCTTTCAGATTTGACGGCAGATTTGTCTAACTTGGGAGGTAAAATGTTATACTTGAAATATTCTGTCACAGAGTGCTTGTTCATTTGGTAATTTTGCGAGGGCATCTTTCAAATGGGGAAAGTGAATTATTATAAGAGTAAGCTCCTCATAGAAGATTCTTTGAAGGGATACATTCATTTGATAGTGATATTTGAGCTGATCTTAGTTTCTTGACACTGTATTGAAATGTGGATTAGCATAAATGTTGGTTTGAAGGCATTTCTATTTTATTTTGAATTCAGCCGTCGTAGTCACGAATGTGTTGCACCTGTGTGGGTTGTTTACTGCTTAGTTTTATCTTGCTTACAAACAACGTTATGCTAATATTTCTTGGCAAACTGGGAACATATTCAAGCCATTTTGTAACCGCTTCATTTCTCAAGTGCCGTATACTGCCTCTTGCAATGTTTTCTTTTGGCAGATTTAGGAGCCCTTGGAAACTACCCTGGTTCCCCTTTTCTGCCTTCTGATTCAGAAATTTTACTGGATTCACCAGATCACGAGGGCATAGGTAATGCATTGTTTGCTTTTAAATCGTAATTGAATTACAACAATCCAATTTATGAATATTATTTATACTCTAATGTGTCTTCATTTCAATCTAAAATTGGTTCGGTGAATGATAATACCTTCAATTTGTGCAAAACTCTCATTTTTGCATCCAAGTAGAGAGAGGATTATAAAACAGAATTAATTCCAGTGACTGTTAATTTCTAGTATTTTTGGCTGCAAACAATATTGTATACTGAAGCAATTTCCAAGTGCCATGATAATGGGGCATCATTATGGATGGTGTAAAAAATTTTGCTATTAATTCTCTAATTCCAAATTACTCTTTCCCTGTTTTATCAAAGCTTACCCTGGAAAAATGCACCTTGCAACAGTGGAGGAGTTCTTTGTTGATTCTATCCCAGGGCCATCATCCTCTCCATCAGACGAAGAGAGGTCATAGGCTGAGGTGAGGCCTCGTCCTTTTCCTCTGAAAACTTTAGGATAGAGTTTATTTAGATGAATAAATTAAGAATCTATCAGCTATTTTTCAGCGATGTTAGCTCGTAATGTTTAGCACATTTGTATGCTCATTGTTGTAGTGACTAGTTTTGATTGGTATTAGCATGCTAATACAGAAGTAACAATGCTGTCATAATTTCTGATATGGCAATAAACTTAGGATGGTAACTTCTGTACATTATTGTTATCGTGTTATGGAAATGAAGATTTATCAGGCAGAAAACTCACAATTTGGTTATCAAACTATGATTTTCCTTACTCACAATTTGGTTATCAAGCTATGATTTTCCTTACTCACAATTTGGTTATCAAACTATGATTTCCAAAGAAACAAAAAGAAGTAAGTTGAGACTTTCAGAAATGGCTAAATCAATTAGGGGTTGACTTTAATTAAACATTTAAAACAGCAATTGAAAGAGTTGAGACTTTCAGAACAACATAAAGGTTTCGGTGGAAAGTCTAAAGAAAGATGGTCTTAAATCCTGGCAGCGTTGGAAACCATTGCAAAGTAATGCAATAATAGTGATCACAGTTACATGACTATTGATGGTTATTCTTTATAGTTTGCTAATTTTTGACTTGTAAGCTGAGACCTTTTAAACTTGTAATTTGGTTCACCAATTTTTCTGACATCTACCCATTGAAGTGATTAAGCTGCATAAAAGATTGAGGGAAGCTTCATATGATATGCCAGATGTAAACTAATCAATATTATGAATCCAAGTGAAAAACAGAATATGTGGTTCAATTGGACTTATTCTTACCTATTAAAGCGAGGGGGTTTTTGGGCTCTAAAAATTAATAACAGCATATTTCGTGCCCGATTGAGATAGGGGAAAGAATTTCTTTATGGTATGACAATTGGACAGGGAATAGACCTTTAATACAAAATCAAATGGTAAGAACCTTATTAAACCGATTCCCTAAGGATATTAAGCTCCAAAAAATAGTCAGGAATAGGAATTGGTCCCTTTTTTTAGATGAGGCTAAACTGTTGCTCTTGCTTCAATTTGGAAGCCAAGGGGAGAGGGATATTTATTTATGGAAAGGTATTCCTGTCTTAGAGATTACTACCAAAGAAGTTAGAAGAATAAGGGAGGGGATCATTAATCGTGTAGGATGGGGCACATTGATATGGAATAAGGTACTTAGACTTAATGTTAGCTTTCTGCTCTGGCTAACTATATTGAACTGACTTAGTACTTAGGATAGATTAAATTTCCTAACCTCCTCTAAGATATGTATCCTATGCAAACAAGAGGATGAAACTAAAGATCACCTCTTCTTTGATTGTGTCTTCTCAAGGGCAGTCTGGGCAAAGATCTCTACTTTACGTGTGCCTGATTACTCCTATGGCAGACTCTCAGAAATTCTACAGGGTATACCAAACTTGTTGAGATCTAAACATGATAAGGATATTCTGCTACTTTCGGTGGCTACATATGTTCAAGTAATCTGGAATGAGAGGAATAGTAGAAGATTTAAAGATAAGGCTAATTCGCTAATATCTATTATAGACCTCACTACTACCAGTATAAGGGAGCAACTGAACATTAATTAGTTAAACTTACACTGTAGTGGGAGAATGATACTTGTATGGGGAATATAATACGAGCCTAACAGAACTCTCCAAAGTTCTAACTACTCAATTTGCACTGTAGGAAGGAAATTCAGACACAACTCAACACAAGCAGATTACTCATCTACAGTAACTAAGGAATTACTACGATTATTTAAGTACAAATTTACCTGGAGTACTCCATTTTTGGGTTGAACATTGATTGCAGATTCATCATCTTTGGATAACCCCGAAATTGTTCAAGGAAATTAGATACGGATGAGTTAAACTTGGATTAGACATGCCCTAAATAATAGTAGAGATTGGAATAGTATATTACCGGTGTTGAGATTCTTGGATGAAGTACTGAGGGAGAGAAGGCGAAACTATGAATCATCTAGCCAGAACCATATCCTGATTCTCTACGAAGTTTCGAGAAAGGATTCGAGAAAGGAAATCAAGATTGAACCAAAAATTGAACAAAATATACTTATTTGAGCCAGATCCCCTCATCGGTTACCCCAGAATGCCTCCTCTCCTTCCGATAACACAAGATCTGGAAAGTTGAAACACAAAAGGTTATACCATAATTACAAAACTTTCTGTAGTTGAGAAAGATTCCAGAGTGATTTACCTGTGTGAACAATAGAGTGTGAGAAACTTCAAGGATCCATGTTTGCATCGTCGATAGATTGCATGTTCTCTTCTAACCTAATCAATAAAAGGATCGAAGAGTCGAGAAAAGCCTCAAGTCATTATACCCGATTGGTAAAATGACTTTGTAAAATGTAGTTTATGGAGATTTAGTGCAGAATGACGTATGCTTCCTAGTGAATTTCAGTGGTACAATTGAGTCTATCTCAATTTGGAGCTAACCCTCTTTTGATGTCATCTCTGTCATTCCTTTATGAATTTTTTAAATTCTCAAACAAAAAAAAAGAATCTACTAAACCAATTGAACTTACGATATATGCATAGATGGAGATTGGCTTAAGTAAATAGTGGCGGTTGCGAAGTGTTTTATTATTGAACCGGCAAAGATAATACCTCACGATCATACGCTCAACCCTTTATAAGGAAAATTTGCCAACCCACTAAGGTTGAATTGTCCATCTCTTATTTCAGTAGTTCCAAACACTACCTTCAGCCAGAGGTTGCTTTTTCTTTTTAATGATATATTTCCTAGTTTTATTGATTGAATTTGGGGATTGAAAATTAATTCGTGTTGGTATGACTTAAGGGACATTTGGTTCACATGAAGTAATGATAATAGAAATGAGAATGAATATAATGAAGAATGAGAATAAATAGAATAATTATAATTATAATAATTGGTTAGGACGAATGAATGATTATCATTATTATTGATAATTGATAATTTGTTGAAAATTTTGAGAAATAAAAATTTGTTAAGTTCTTGTTTTTCGTCAAGTTTTAATATATTCTAATTAATTATATTTAATGTTAATATGTTCTAATTAATTATATTGTTTTTAAAAAAAGAAAAATAAAAATTTGTCAAATTTTTTTGTTTTATAACAAATTTCAATATATTCTAATTAATTATATTTAATTTTAATATATTCTAATTAATGATATTTAATTAATTATATTGTTTTGCTAAAAAGGGAAAAA